>JABUQX010100608.1:0-10000 GCA_015478945.1 Trachelipus rathkii | reverse complement strand
ATAATATATATCTATATTATATATATATATTATATATAATTATATATATATATACTATTATCATACTTTATAATTTATATATATATTATATATTTGTATACATAAATATATATATAGGTATATATATATATACTATTATATAATTATATATATATATATATATTATATATATATACTCAATTATATATATCTCGATATATATATATTATATATATATTATATATTATTATTATTATTATTATTATACAAACCACTTATTCCCCGCTTAAGTGCTGCGGTAGGGTACGTGCAGCTTCTCCTAATCATTATTTCCTTCCATTCTCCGCCCCCACCCAACCTCCTCCAGCTTCCTTTCTATGTCAATCCTCGCCACAACGCCCCTAAACCTTCCTCCACCCTCACATCACCTCTTCTCTTCCACATGTTCTATTTACCATCCATACTCCCTTTCTTCATTGGTGTCTTCCCCCCTTCCTTCTCCTATCCATCGTATCCGCCTCCGCTCCCAAAATCCGATCTCCTAACCCTCCCTCCTGTTCCATATCCAATATCTCGTCCAAGAGTGTCTCTAAACAACCATAACTGTAACAATTCCCCTTCTCCGCCTTTGCTTCTACACCAAACCATTTTCCTCATACAATCACATCTCTCTCTCTTTAGTCATATCCCTCTATCTCCCTTAACTCCCTACTCCATCCATTACTAAGACCCGCACTACCCCACCGCTTCAACCTTTCATCTTCCAACACTCCACTTCTCCTTTCAATTTGGATTAATCCTAGCATTTAGCCCCTCATGTTTCCACACCCATAATAGTACCGCTGAACATCAAATTTTTTCAATATCATTACTTATTCTTAAGTATTAGTAGGATAAATTTATCCCTCCATCATTTCCCAGATAATTCCCTCAGACCACTTCCTCACATATCGCCTTCTCTCGTTCCCTCTCCTAAACTCTGTGATCTATCTCATCTCCTTCCATCTACCACTCCTTTCCTTGACCCAAATCCCATCCCTAAATAAGTCGTGGAATAAACCCTTTACTTTCTTCTAAAACTTACACCTCCTACTTCTATCTCCTACACCATTCCCCTCATTCTGTTTCTCCTCCTTCAAACACTAACACTTTACTATTACCTGGATTTATCTTAAGACCCTTTTTGCCCCACATACTCTTCTCCATAACTCCTTCACCAAATACTTCAGACCTTCTTAATTCTTCGCCACTAAGGCAGTATCATCCGCAAAAAGTATTCATGTTCACTTCCCATTTATCACCCCTATCCATCAAATCCACCCCTCTCCCCTCCCTCATCATTCCTCTGCAGACACTCTCCAAAAATAAATTGAAAAGCCACGGTGACATTACACATCCCTGTCTCAATCCTCTCACCACCCCAAACATCTCACTCTCCCCTCCTAACATTCTCACACACATTCTACTATTCCTATAAAAGGCCCTAATACCATTTACCTAATTTACCCCTATTCCATATTCTTCCACCACCCTCCATAATTCCCCCCTCTTCACTCTATTATATGCTTTCTCCAGATCTAAAAAAACACCCATACATTTTCCTTTCTTTCTATACCTTGCTCCACAAGCATCTTCATTGTGAATACTTGATCCCCACCCCTCCCCACCCTAAATCCTCCTTGTTCTTCCCCCATACTCTCTTCCGTTAAGTCTCTCACCCTCTCAATTAGTATTTTCCCAATACACTGTCCCTACTACACTCAAAAGACAAATCGCCACGGTCGAAAATAAATTACCACACATATCCATCCTAATACCCTTTCCCTATTGAAAAAGGGGACCAAACAACCATACCTCACCAAATCCTGTGGAAACTACCCCCTGCCATTCCAAACATAAAATAATATAACCTATAAACACATTCCTCCACCCATCTGCCCCCATCTGTAAACATTTCCTACTCCTACAACCATCGAAATAGGACCGGTGGACTTTTCCTTTTTTCCTTTCAAAAGTTAGCGCAACCTAATAATTAAATCTTCCCCATTTGTATATTTCACTATATCCCACTTCCCTCACCCAACTGTCTCACCCACCCCAATCACCCACCTAACATTTGATAATATCCTCCTAACATCAAATTCTACCCACCCATTATCAATTCAATATCGCTAAAAAATATTCAACCTACCCACCATCATATTCCCTATCACCGTCATCAACCTTCGTTATACACGAGACAGTTCCTCCTTCTCACTACCTAGGCACACCTAACCCTACTTCTCCTGAACTCCTCCCTCAAATCATCTTTCTCCTCTCTCTCCTTTATTCACTTTACTTCTTTCCAAATAACTTGCTCCTAGTATTCAAATTAATTTGCTGTACACCTCCTTTAGACTTACCACAACAATTACAAATTCCTCTACACTTGCGCAGATAAAGCCCCCCACAAACTCGCGAACCATCCCGCCATCATCTTTGCTTCCACTCTAATCAATAAGTATTATCTATCATACCTTCACACTCAAACCTTACTCCTCTAACTTCCGCAACTTATATCCTCACAACTTATTTCACAATTAGACCTCTTTATTTGTTCTTCTATATCTACCACAGCTCTGTTCACGACTCCTTCACTCCACCTATTCTACTTCCCCTATCCTTCATAACTTTCTTCACCAACCTTTTTATGAATACACACAATATTATCATACTCTCGGCTCTCATCAAACAATCGAGATGGTAACATTCAAAATGCTCATCAATCTCTAATATTCCATTCTTCTCCCAACAATTAATCAAACGTTCCGCGACAACTACCTTCACAAGTACGTCCTACTTTACAACCATAGTGCTCCTATTCTCATCTCTCACTAAAATCATCCCCTCTAACACCATGACTTCATCTAATTATCACACCTTTATATTGACTATCTATATTCTTCACTCTTTTTTCATCTTCTCTAACCATATAGTTATTAAACCTTCTACCCCCACTACACTCTATAAATCCTAGCAACCACTCAAATAAAGTTGATCAGATTAACCCTAAATCCTAATCCAATAATGCCAACTATACTGTAAATTACATTATATAAATACATATCTAGTTATAAATATTACTGCTCCTCGTAGTCTTTTCTATCTTATATACACACATAAAATCCTTATACTCGACGTACGCTCCACCCTCGTCCATTATCACCACTCTATTTCCAATGTTATATATAAAATAATAATTACTATTATTTAGTAATTCCACTTTTGCTATGAATAATCACTAAATAAGCATGTATTCCCCACTATCATTCTTCTTTCCACACACAACTCTAACAGACTCTATACATTACAAATTTTAATCATTCCTATTTACTCACCTAGTATGATCCTCAAATTGGTAAGATAAGATACTTAATAAAATAATTCTATACTTTATTCCAATTTACTCCTTCTGCTTCTCAATCTTCCTGCTCATTCCAAATCTAACTTATCATAATAACTAAACAAATATTATCATTATAGTTATACCCTGAAACAATATTTTCCACACTCAATATAAGCATTCAGACTCATCCACATAAAAAAATATCTTCTCGTGCTCCTCCTCCATCGCGTACCATTTAAACTAGGTAGCTCAGTTAACGTACCGAATTAAAATATAAAAACCTCACAATCATATTACTCACTCCCTATAATTTATCATCTATTTACTGACTACTCTATCACTCTCATACATTAATCTCTACGGAGCTCACACCATCCTTAATTATTGATAAACGATAAAAACGTACAATAAGTGGGTACAATAATATCTCAGCAGCATAGACTCGTGCTATTATCGACTCAATAACTAATAAGTAGCCTTAATACACCAATTCCCATACAGCCCTCACTCTCTGGTGTACACCTAGCCCGAATAATCAATATATACCCATTAAAAATGTTTTACCTCAAGAAGTACAATTATCTCGCTTCTTATCTTATGCTAGCTCTATGTTTGTACTGGAATCAATGCGGCGCTCAGGCGTATTACAATCCAAATCCCCAGGCCATCGTAAACATTAAATCCCCGACTTCTTACCATATTTTCAAATAATTAACACTACTGAGATATATATTATTAAATTCTTAAATCTATTAGGAATTACAAAACCCTAACTATACAATAATCTATATAATACTCTTTTACCCGATTCTAATTAATACTACTATACTCCCCACTTTATTACAATCTATTTCATCGTATTTTACATATAATCCTGACCTACTTGTGTCATACTATAATATTATCCATTCATGCCTTACTAGCTAATTTAATATTTCATATAATTCACATAATTTCTTATTTCCTCACTTAGTATTTGTAGTCTCTGCCACATATAACGCGTGTAGACCAGGATAATCTTATCCCACAATGACAACTCTGCATTGAGCAATCAATTCATAAGAGCCACAAATAAACAGACTCACTATACTCTATTATCCCCCGCTACATAACAATCCAACCACAACTACTATATTAATAATAGTGACCTTATCAACGTATTAAAAGGAAATACTTAAAAATAATAATCATTAATAATATAATATACAGCCTTAAGTGATATATTCATAAATGAAAATAGCACTGTCGGAATCCAACTTGAATACACAATTTATTTTAGATATAAACGTATTTAACCTCTTATCCAAACTGTGATAGTTATACCCTAACTATGTACTCTACTTAGTATAAGAGAACATGCTCCTATCAGTGGAATATAAGAGCAGCATTCTTTATTACCTATATACTCGACCAGTATTATAATATAAAATAGTACGATCTCTCAATTCCTATTCTGAATAATCATCACTTACATTATTTATATTTCTTTAGTATTATTATTATCAATTATTTTTATTATTATTTATTTATTAATTTATTCATTAATTATTCTCCATATCATTATTAGTGAAATTATCTAATATAAATGTAACTCTTGATTTGTATTCTATACTCTTATTCTACCTTATATAAGATATATTACTCTTGTTATAGAAGTTTATTCACTTATTGCTTTATAATTTATATTATTATATTATATTATTATTATATTATTATATATTATTATTATTATTATTATTTTTTATATTATTATTATATTATATTATTATTATTATTATTATATTATTATTATTATATTTATTATTAAGATTATTATTATATTATTTATTTATTATTATAATTAATAAAAAATTTATTACAGATAAGAATAATTATACTTTTATTCGTATTATGATTATTTGCTTTTTTTAGCTTTACTATCATGTATATTTATTTTATTATTATTCTTATTATTATTTTATTATTATTATTATTTAATTATTATTTTATTAATATATATATTATTATTATTATTATATATATTATTATTTTATATATAATTATATATATTCATTAGTGATAGTAGCCCAACCTTCGGGACCCATAAATGGACGCGCCAAACTCATCTAATCCTATAATTCATATACTATATTAATATATAGTCATCGGACCATATAACTCTATTATAAATATTCAGCTAACCAACCCAAGCTGACATAACCACCTTATATAAGATATATATTGTAATATATTAAGTAAAATATAAAAAGAAAATAAAATATAATGACTAAACATAAAGGTTACGATAATAATAAATGTGTGTAAAATAATAGTAGTTAATATTAAAGATTTCTAACTTTACATTTCAGTAATATAAGATATGTAATTATTTACTGAATAAATTCATATTCGAATAAAACATTAAGTATGTTTATGATATAAAAGAAACTGTAAAATTTAAATAATTTTTAATATTAAACACATATTAATAATTAAAAACTATATATCAAAATATAATAAAAACACTTACTATAACTAAATAAAATAAACATATAATAATAATTAAAAAAATTAGTTTGACAGCTTCAAGCTTTTACGTGATCGTAATGAAGTCCCGACGTAATGATGTTTTAACGATTAACAATAACTGAAAGCCTTGCTGTGATACTAAAACTTATTTATATATAATTTATATTGTGTATATATCTAATAAAGTGATAATTAATATTTGATTTATATAGTATTAATTTAAATGTATGATTAATATAATAAATTATTACAATTAAGTTTCTTTATCAAATAAATGTATATACAAATCGATATAAAGAAAATTTCTAGATATAAATAATATAATATACACTTCAAATCAACCTCGCTAAACCTATAAAATATATATATAATTCTATAAAGAGAATAATTAACTACAACTATTATAAATATCATAAAATCCTATATATAAATAAAATATAGTAGTATCATACAAAATAATAAATCCATATATATAGTGTAATATCATTAATATATATATAAAAACACCCTCGAAAACCTCGAGTCAAAACTCGATGTTCGCCATGTCATCTCGTAAAGTTATAAAGCCGAAGGAACCCTACCTCTTGAGAAAACCACTAATTATAAGCATGAACTGATCTGAATCAGTTATAATTAGTTTTATATACCTCGAAGTTAACATTATGATTAAGGATCCGCTAGAAAATAAGTTAAAATATAACCAAGGAGGGAACCAGGGTGTAGTGGTCGGAAATATAGGAGGTATTAGTAATATAATATTATATAGGGTAATAAGATAAACCTGCGAAATTTAATAATAAAAACATAAATTTCGAATAAATAGGTCCG
The DNA here is from genome assembly GCA_015478945.1 of Trachelipus rathkii. NCBI lineage: Eukaryota > Metazoa > Arthropoda > Malacostraca > Isopoda > Trachelipodidae > Trachelipus > Trachelipus rathkii. Next base: position 3,300 of record JABUQX010100608.1, on the reverse strand, counting down.
ATTAGGTAAAGCAAGGATATTAATAAGTGCTATATTAGCCGCAAATAATTCCCTTATTTAAAATAGTACTATAATAAAAATGGGAAACTGTAATGTCTTTTGAGATATACTTTTTCAAAGTTTACTTAATTACTATCAACGTACAAATTGCCGAAAGACTTCCCGTAGAACTTAATGAACTTTTTCACTACCGCTTCCTCACACTATTCTAAGGTATTCATTTATTAAATATAACAAATAATATTGTTAATCTATGAAAGAATTAAAAAAATTAATAAATATGCTTCATTAAAAAATGATTATTATATTAGATTATTGTAGTCAGTGAAAAAACATATTATCTACTTTTTCATATTAAATTATATTAATAATAATAATTATATATATATATATAAATTAATAAAATATATTAAATAATAATATAAATAATAATTAATTTAATATATATATTTATAATAATATTTAAATAAATTAATAATAATAAGTATAAATATAATAATATTATAAATAAAATATATAAATATTTAAATAAATATATTAATATTAATAATAATAATATTAACATTAAAATAATTAATAAATAATTAATTATTAATGTAATAAATATATTAAATTAATGAAATAATAATATATATATATATAAATAATAATTATATTATAAATAAAATAATCAATATTAATAATAATAATATAATATAATTAATATTAAAAATTAATATTAATATATTTAATAATATATTAATATAATAATAATAAGTAAAATAATAATAACAATATAATAAATAATAAATAAAATGTTTAATAATTATTAATTTGTAATTGTTATAATTATTATTAATAATCTAATATTATTACATTATATAATAGAGTATAATAGCGCTAATTAATAATAGTATAATAATATTTTTATAAATAATAATAATAATAATAAATAATAACTAATAAAATAATATATCTAATAATAATAATAATAATAATAATATAAATATTTAATATTAAATAATAATAATTATAATAATAAATAATAATAAATATAAAAATATTAATATCACATAATAAATATACTTATGTATATATATAATAAATAATAATATATAATGAATTATATATATAATAATTAATAATAATTATAATGTATATAATATAATAATATTAATAATAAATAATATATTATTATATATTTTATTATTAATATTATAATTATATATAATTATAATAAAAAATTATACTCATTCAATAATTCTAATTACACGATTAAAATAAATAATATAATAATTAATTATTTATATAATATTAATTATAATATAATAATTAATTATTATAATAAACAATCTAAAAATAATATAATTTAAAAATAAATTTTATATATATACAATTATAAAATTTTTAATAATAATATATATATTAAAAATGTAATAATAATAATAATTAAAATATATATATAAATAATAATAATAAATAAATAAATATATATATATAATATATAATATATAATATAAAATAATAATAATATTTATATATATTAATAAATCAAATAATATTATATAAAACAACATATATAATAAAATTAAAAATGATAATAATATTAAAATAAATTAATATAAATAATTATAAATAATAATATAAATAATTTAATAAAGAAAATAAATTAAATTAATATAAAATAAATATAATATTACTTTAAAATATAATAATAATAGAATAATTAAATAATAAAATAATTAAAATAATTTGAAATTAATAACAAAATTAAAATAAGAATCAAAATAAAAAATTAAATACAATAAAAATAATAATCTAATAATAATCATAATAAATAATAAATAAAATAATAATAATCAAATATAAAATAATAATAAAAAAATAATTAATAAATATTACTATAAAATATAGAAAAATTATATATATTAATAAGATATATAGTATATATTATAAATTTATAATATTTTTATATAATATATTTAATTATATCATAAAAATAATAACAATATAATTTATCAAATATATATAAAATAAGCAAAAATTTTACAGATAAGAATTGGGAACAAGAAATTTGTCATGAATATATTAGTTCGAATGAAAAAAAAAGATTTACAAATCATGAAGACCGGTATGATTTTATATTAACTACCATAAAATGAATCAAATGTCAAGTCATTAGCATCAAATATTTTACTGAAATAAAACGTTTATCAACAATAATTTGATATAAAGGTTATCTTGTAAATTTATATAATAAGATTTTTTGAAAAGTTAAACTGGACAAAAAAATAATAATTTAATTCTAATAATAAAAAATTTATTGAGTAGATGGCGAGACATACAAAAGAACGAATCACAATAGAAAGGTTTATTATAAAAAAACAGTTAAAAAAAATGATACAAGTTTTTATTAATTAAACACCTTTAAAATAAAACAGATTGCGTTCCAAACTGAAAATCTAAGAAAGACAAATAATAGATACATTAAATGATTCACACTGATCTAACTCTTTCAAGACTAAAACAGTGAATAATTAAAATTGCAATATGATCTTAAAATTTAATACTAGACTAAATTAAAAATAAAGAATGTAACTACGGGAGAATTATCTTACTTACTTTTAGGCGAAGTTATCTACACCTATCAAAAAAATAAATATTTTATTATTATATATAAGACCATTAAATTTTAAAAAAAAACATTAACTTAAATAATGTGACTGATCTAATAACTATACAGATTAATAAAAAAGATAAAAAAGAAAACAAAAAAAAAACAGATAAGCATAAAAATAAAAAAAGAACAATAAAGAAAAGAAAAAAAAATAAAATAATAATAAAATAAAAAAATATATAAATAAAATAAAAATATAAAATAATAAATTAAAATAAAAGCTAAATAATAATCTAAAAAATAATAATATTAATTATAAAATAAATAATACTTGAATATAATATAATAATATAATAAAAAAAAAAAAAAACTATAATAAAAAAATAAAAATAAAAAAAAAAATAAAAAAAAAATCAATAATTAAAAAAAAGGGAAAATAAATTCATTTATAATTAAAATACTAAAAAAAATAACAAAAATATAAAAATAAATATAAATAATATGAAATAAAAATAAAAATAATAGTAAAAAGAAAATATAAAAATAAAAATAAAATAAAAATAATAATAATAACATATATAAAAAAAATTATATAATAAATAAAATAACAAAATAAATAATAGTAAATACAATAATATAAAATATACATAGATAGATACATATATAGAGAGAAGACCGACGAAAACAGACGACCAAGAAGAGGA
>JABUQX010100607.1:5000-16759 GCA_015478945.1 Trachelipus rathkii | reverse complement strand
AATTTAGTAAATTACAGTTAACCCCGGTAAAGAAAACCCGGCTTTTGCCTATTTTTGGCCCGGGCCGTCTCGGAGTTCAAAGAGTCTATTCACCCAGGCCACAAAGAATGTGGCGCACGAGCCGATTCGTAAATTCCAATGAAAGGCAAGCAGTTTGATTGAAATTGACCGCCAAAAGGGACATTTCACGAATATCTCCCATGGAAAAAGCCTGAATGTGAAAGAAAGATTAAAACGTAGAAGAAAGATAGAAGATAGAGAACTTAGAAAAGTTTAAATAATAAAATGATTAATATAAAGTGAGGAATGAATTTAAAGGATGCTTTACCAATAAACACTCAAAATAAATTTGATCCAAATTGCAACGACGCTCATTATAAGAGCTAATAAAACGATTTAGAAAAGAGATTGACTACTTTGAAATAAGCAAAGACCAAAATGAAGAAGAATTTATAAAGTCACTGTTAGAAGGCAACGAAAAGAGTTCGTTAATCATTAAAAGACAAGAGTTCTGGTTCAGAAAGAAAAAGATTTATTTATATGTTGATATATCATTAAATTATGCCAGCGCCATCATCCCATGCGTCAGAGTTGCCGATCTCGTCCGGATGACCCACCTGCAGGGACACCTGGGTATCGCCCGTTGTCTCACTGTATTGAAAGCTGATTTTGTGTTTGAAAATATGCATCGGAAGGTCAAAGAGGTAGTCAGAGCCTGTCCCCAATGTCAGGTGTCTAAAATCGGTCGAGGAATCAACCCCATTTTCGGAAAATACAGAGAAGTTACCTGCAAGTTCGAAGTAATTCATGAAGATATCCTCGAGCTCCCTTCCTGTCGAGGTTACAAGTATCTTTTAACTCTTATCGACCACTACTCTCACTATGTGTGGGCTTTCCCGCTCAAGGACGCCGCGAAAGAGACGATAGTTCAGACTTTGATAGACCAGCTAATTCCGCATTGTGGAATTCCCAGCCAAATCGTTTCAGATAACGGAGCGAACTTACCTCAACTATTTGAGAGTGGTGCAAGCTATTAGGGATACTTCACACCACTACCAGTACCTATAACGCAGCTGAAAACGGGAAATGTGAAATGTTAAACAAGATGATCATTAACAGCATTAGAACCATGTTGGCAGAGCCAACCATGAAAACTCAAGAATGGTTGGACGTCTTACCTTTCGTCCTATTCGCTCTCCGATTAGCCCCCATCTCGGAGAGTGGTATCAGCCCCAGCAAGCTGTTGTATGGCCAGAATATAAACATCCCTGACGGCCTAGTAAGCACCACTGTCCCAGTCGGCCCAAAATCATACGACACGTACATAGAAAGAATAACTGAGCTGATGGCCAAGCCCTTAGCTCAAAGAACAAATCTATGAAATCGTAACATCTTCCTTCCGAAGAACTTAAAACATGCAAAATTTCTACTGGTGAAGAACCAACAATACAATGTCGGAAAACTATCCGCCAAGTACCACGGCCCCTATAGAGTTGTCAAGATCACAAACAGTAATGCTCATATAATAAAGGGTGACAAAGTAGTAGTTGAAAGCTTAAGAAATGTTAAAATCTTCTACGAACCAGTCCCCGATCCTTCCGACCGAAAGAAAAACTCGGAATGAAGAAAATAGAGGAAGGAAGTGGGGGACAAAAGTGAATATCTCTTGAGGAAAATAAGAGACAAAGACGATGATGTGGAAACTAATACGAGTACAAAATCGATTGTTAAAGTGTGTTATTATCCATATATATTGTAGTTCTTTCTCCTTTCCCATGTAGTATATTCCTCTGTTCCTTCTTTCTACTTTCCTATGCATTTCATGTATCAATCCGAAGGAGTGTGAGAAGGAACCTTTGTATAAACAGAATCTTAAGCCTCACTTAAGATTCTGAGGCAAATGTTCCTTTCCACAGCCAAGGTCACCAAGATGGGCCAAGCCCATAATTAGGGAAGTCTTGTGAGTCATAAGCATGCATGACCTAAAGGTTATACAGCTTTGTGAGAGGCTATTTGCCAGCCTCTTGTATACACCTCAGAACACTTGGTGCCTCTCCTGTAAATTCTTTTGTAACTACGCAGTATCATGGCTCTTCTCCCCCATTCGGGAGAAGATGCCCAAAGGAGAGAGGGGGATAAGCGACAGGGCCGAGGCGGTCCTGCCGCGCCCCTCACTCGAGGTATTTTAGCTAGGATCTCGACACGAGAGGTCAGATTAGGAATAGGGTCTGTGCTCATTATTAATAAGTAGTGATTACGAGTGTAATTAAAGTAATCACCTACGATATAATTGTGCATAATTACCTATCGTTATTTGTGTTGAAACATTTCCTGTCAAATATCGTTTACTGATTTAATAAAGCAGATACACAGATACATCTCTCATTTGATCCACCGGCAGATTTATAGTTCAGTAATTAAGGTTCAGGAAGGGGGATTAAAGCGAGTTTAATCCATTAACCCATCTTTGGTGACTCCAGGGTCACCAAAAGATATGGGTTGATGTTAAATCAGCCTATATATATATTTATATATATAGTATGCATTTTTAAATATATATATAGATAAAATAATATATAATATATTTATATATATATATATATATATATATATATATATATATATATATATATATATATATATATATATAAATATATATATATATATATATATAATATATATATATATATTAGATATATATTATATATATTATATATATTATATATATAGTATATATATTATTATATATATATATAAATATATATACCGTATATATAATATATATATATATATACTTATTATATATATATATATATATATATATATATATATATATATATAGTATATTATTATATATAATATATAATATATATATATATATATATATAATATATTATATATATATATATATATATATATATACGATATATATAATATATAATATAATATGTATATATATTATATATATATACATTATATATATATATATATATTATAATATAAATATAATATTATATATACTTATATATAATATATATATAATATAAAGCGGTAAAGGTAAAAACAAAAGCGTGGTTGAATGTACTAAAAACAAAATGATGAAGTTTCAAAAGAAAGTTGCTTGGAAAAAATATATAAGATTCAAAAAGAAATACAAAAAGGTGCATACTATACGTAGGAGAAACAAGAGGTAATAACAGTTTGAAGGAGCGATTGAATGAGGACATACAAACGGAATAGGAAGCTCTTCTGCGAGGAATCGCGAAGGTCAAGATATGAGCAAAAAAGGGAATCTGCTAGGAATAATTGAATAGGATGGTGCTTTTGAACTGATGAAAATGGATGTGAGGGAGTGTGAAAGAACACCTTCGAAAATTCTGCACAATAATAACCAGTAATGATGAGAATAGTGAATATGTGTGGGTTATGGTGCAAGAAGAAATAGGTATTTGGGGATGAGGTTATTAGTAAGGAGGACGTAATGGGTAGAATGAGAAGTTGAAGAATGGTAAATCTGCAGGTATAGGATGAAATTACTTGTGAAATGATCAGACGGAGGCGAGATTGTGATTGATTTGATTTTGGAAGTTGTTGTAATAAAGCGTTTTATGGAGGTATAGTTCCAAGGGATTGAAGGAGAGCGGGTAATAGTACCCTTATATAAGGGTAAGGAGAAAAGGGAACTGTAGAAAATTATAGGGGAATAAGTTTATTGAGTGTTGTAGGGAAGGTATATGCTGGTATTTTGGTCGAAAGAGTGCGTCGAGTGACTGAAGGGAACTGATTGGTGAAGAACAAGGTGCGTTTAGGAGTGTAGAGGATGTGTGGGATCAAATCTTTACATTTGAAACAAATGATGAGAAAATGAGGAGAAGAAGAATAAATTATATTTAGGTTTGATGGATTGCAACAGGCGTATGATAGAGTAATAGAGAAGCTTTATGGCAGGTATTAATATGGTGTTGGGTGGTAGGCTTCTGAATAATCAAAAGTATGTATGACGATAGTGAAGGCGTGTGTATGAATAAAATGGTGTCAATGCTGATTGGTTTAGGATTAATAGAGGATGAGACAGGGTTGTGTTATGTCTCCTGGGTTATTCAATTGTATATGGATGGGGTTATGAAAGAATTCGAGGTGGGGATGGCAGGAAATGGTGTTAGAATGATGGAGAATGGAGATGAGTGGAGGGTGCCCTACCTATTATATGCGGATGATCTGGTTCTGTGTGGCGAATCTGAAGAAGAGTTTGAGAGGATTGTAGAGAGATTTGGCAGGGTGTGTTAAAAGGAGGGTTTGAAAGTAACGTAGATAGAGAAGGTTATGGTTGTGAGTGAGACAGTCCTCAGTGGAAGTTATGTTAGATGGTGAGCACTGGAGCAGTGTCTGAGTTTAATATTTCGGATATATGTTGGATGAGAAGGGAACGGATGATGCAGAGTGTAGTAGGAAAGTTGTGAATGGCAGGAAGGTTGCTGGTGCATTTAAATCGTTGGTGAATGTAAAGGGACTAAGTCTTGAGTGCGCTAGGGTCTTACATGAGGGTATGTTGTTACCTGTGTTATTGTATGGTAGTGAGACTATGGTCTGCAATAAGAAGTATAGATCTAAAAGTTCAATGTGTTCAGAATGGACAATCTTAGGGGCTAGGTGTGAGAAGAATTATAAAATGAGGAATGAACGTATTAGAGAGTTGTGTGGTGTGAAGAAAGGGGTAAATGAAAGTATGTTGAGATGGTGGTCATGTGGAAAGGATGAATGATAGTCGGTTGGTTAAGCGTTATGTATAGTGAGAGTGTGTGTGGGAACCGACCTGCTGGAGACCAAGAGAAAGGGATTGAGTCGGTGGAACGAATGTCTGGAAAGGAGAGAAATGTGAGTTTGGAGAAAGGCGAGAATAAGTGCATGATTGATATAAAGAATGGCACGGTTTTGTATAGGGGCATGGTTGTGGCCCACCTGGGCCAAGGGATGAACCCTTACATTGGACGATTTACCATAGTGAGGGTCCGTCGCGGTCCCATGAGCTCTAGGGTGGGATTTTCTGTCTGTGAACGGAGTTTTCACTAATTTAATGGTACAGAGGGGGGGGGTAAGCTGGGCTTTCTTTTCGACATTTGTCATATTCTCCTACTGCTTTTCTTTTCCGATGCTTGTAGCGCACCTTACTCCCAATCTTGGGAAAAAAAGTAGATAAAGAAAGCACGACGACTTTTATATATATTATATTTATATAGTTTGTCTTATTGTCTCTCCCAATATATTATATATTATATAATATTATATATATATATATATATATATATATATATATATATATATATATTGACTTGACAATTGAATAACTATGTCAAAAGGTATTTATTTACCTTTTCTTAAGAACTTCATATTAGTAAATAATTTATCTTACATTTTTTAGGTTGACTACAATCAAAGCCATGAATGTGGACGGTTTTATGGATGTTGAAAGATTTTCCACCTTGGATTATGTATTGCTTACGTCAATATTGTGCATTACCTTCATAATTGTAATCAGTACTTCGCTGAAAGGAAACAACACTCTTGAAGATTTTCTTTTTGGAAATAGAAACTTTTCTCCCATTCCTGTTGCAATTTCACTTCTTATGACCAATATTTCAGCAGTCAATATCGTAGGTAATTCAAACTATCCTAATTCAGATAAGTTTAATCTTTCAAAATACACATTACATATTTCGTTTATTCCTATTAAACTTATTATAATTCCAATTAACACTATTTTTGACATAAATTTGTATTCTGGTGTAACATTTACGTCTTATGAGGCAACATAGTTTCATAAATACAGTAAAAAGTTTTACATTTATTAGACTACACTGGACGACAAAATTTGACGTTTTGTCTGTTAAATGAGTAAAAATGGGTGTTTCTTATGAAGTTTTGTTCGCTGATTCCGAATTTGCATACCATTTGGTTGTAATAGGCAGGGTTTTTTTTGTAATACGAAACTAAAAATTTAATTGTTATAAAATGATAAGCTTTAGTTAATTTACTCACCTAGATACTTCTGCAATTTAAAATGTAGATTTTGAAGATTTTCTAATGTAGTTTGCTTGAGGAACATCCCTTTTAAGTCCCCAACAATAGTCTGCAAGCATATTTGGATTCCAATTTCCCTGATAACGTTTTTCGATAGTTAAAATATCTTGGTGGAATCGCTCACCATGCTCATCGCTTATAGCGCCTAGATTGCAGTTAGGAAAAAAGTCCAAGTGTGAATGAAGGAAATGCATTTTTAGGGACATGTTACATCCCATTGCTTTATAATTTCGAAGGAGTTCGGAAGCTAGTTCTTCATAGTTATCTCATTAATATTGCCTAGAAACCTAGTTATGACCTTTTTAAAGGATCTCCATGCAGGTTTTTCAATATTATTCAAGCTTTCATCAAAGTGATGGTCCTTCATTAGCTCCCTTATTTGTGGGCCTACAAATATACCCTCTTTAATTTTAGCCTCACTGATCCTAGGGAATTTCATATTTTCGCATAGGAACCTTGGACCACTTTTATCCATCGCTTTTACAAAATTTTCATTAACCCGAGTTTGATGTACAAAGGAGGATGATATACGAGTTCAGGTTTCACAAGTGGTTGAAAAATTAGATTTCTTTTAGGCCATTGCTTCTTGAGAAAATGATTTTTGCGATCTCTGCTATCCCACTCGCCTAGGAAACAACAAAATTTAGTATATCCCTGTTGGAGACCAAAGAAAAGTGCCATAACTTTTAAATCGCCGCATGTATTCCAAGAATGCCGTTCGTATCGTATTTTCGATAACAAATTTTTCATTTTGTCGTAGGTCTCTTTCATATGGGCTCCATAGGCAATAGGAATCGAAGGTTTCACATTTCCATTATGAAGAAGCACTGCTTTTAAACTGACTTTAGAAGAATCTATAAATAATCTCTATTCCTTAGGATCATGACGGTCTCCTAATTCTCTCATTAATGAACCAACATCGGTACAATACACTGAATTGCCTTCTTCCGATTAAAAGAATCGGAATTCTTCTTCGCGACGCCGATAAGAGGAAATTGTAGTTCCCTTCTCAAGGAGATTCCAACCCTTTAATCTAGATGCCAATAGTTCTGCCTGTTTCTTTGACAATGATAGATCGCGAACTAGATCAGTGAGTTCAAGCTGATTAATTCTCTGAGGTTCTGTTGTCATTCCATCATAATCAAGGTCTTCAAAGTCGTCATTTTCTGGACGTAATTAGTAGTAGGGGAGGAATATTGAAGGGTCAGGGTAGGAGGGTAGGGGTAATAAAAAACCTATAAAAAAAAAACATAAAAAACCATAAAAAATTTTTGAAATTTTTTTTTTTATAAAAAATATAAAAATAATAAAAAAATAATAAAAAAAGAATAAAATATAATATAAAAATATAAAAAAAGTAAGCATTAAAAAAGGAGGGAAGGGTTACAGGGGTAGAGGGGGGAGGGGGGTATAGGATAAGTTGTTTTAATGAGGATATTAATTGGTGATTTATTTGACATATATATATATATATATATATATATATATATATATATATATATATATATATATATATATATATATATATATATATATATATAAATTTATGTATATATATATATATATATATATATATATATATATATATATATATATATATTTAATATTATTTATTTTTCTTGTTTTTTATTTTCATTGCGTTTGCCACCACCTGCCACAGCCCGCACGCGCTCCCGGACCGCATCTTACTCGTACGAGATTCTTCACTCAACTGACAAAGCTGGGTGCAATCTTCCGCGAAAATTTAGCAGTTATTGATTTTGTAATTTAAACGGTTAGTATTATTCAATAAATGTACGGCTGCATCGAAAAAGAGCAGTTGTAAATAGTATTTAGATGTATTGATCTTATAATAAAACCATATGTCGCAAGCCAGCTTCCCGCATTCGCAATAGTAATCACGTTATTGATCCTGTCCTGAAACTAACATTTGGAAATGTATTGATTTTATAATTAAAACCATCTGCTCCTATTCTGCACTCATCGTCAGCTAAGTTTTGTTATGTGATGTTAGGTACTTTATCGATATTACGCCCCAAACTTTGGCTGTACTGTTTTCCCAGATTTTCTCTGTCTGATGCGCTGTTGCCGTACTTTCCCAGTTTATCTAAATCTTCCATCAGTATGATGCGTCATTCCTTTGCTCTCATTGGGCATGTTTTGAGATATGGAATAATAATAATAATAATAATAATAATAATAATAATAATAATAATAATAATAATAATAATAATAATAATAATAATAATAATAATAATAATAATAATAATAATAATAATAATAATAATAATATCAATAATAATGGTCTGTATGATAGTTAGGTTAGGTTATGATAATTTTTTGTTAAGTTTTGATATATATTACTATGTCAATATTAAATTAACATTGAAATGTTGGAGATATACTTGAAAAAGTGTGAATTGGTTATGTTTTGTAGGCAATGTTAGCTACTTTACTGTTGTTAAGTATGGAACTTTGTTTATGTTGGCAGTTTATTCGTGTATAAGGTATTATAGGTTTGTTATGCTCTTAGCTCAACTTATGTTATGTCATCTTTATTGATGTGAACACTTTGACATGTTAGCATTTATTCGTTGGGGAGTATGATAGTTAGGTAATTTTATGATAAATTTTTGATAAATATTACTATGTTTATGTAAAAATTAACATTGATATGTTAGAGATATGCTTGACAAAGTGTAAATTGGTTACGTTTCGTTGGTAATGTTAGTTATTTACTGTTGTTAAGTAGGGAACTTTGTTAATGTTATCGGTTTACTCGTTCGTAAGCTATGTTAGGTTTGTTTTTGTACATTATATTCTTAGTTCATGTTATGATATGTTAGCTTTATTGATGTGAAAACTTTGTTATACTAGCATTTATTCGTTGGTCTGTATGATAGATGTATATGAAGAACTTATTTTTATGCTATGTTTATACAAAATATGACTTGAATCAATAGATCAATAGATCAATTGATCAATAGAACAATAGATAACAGATGAACGGGAGGGGAGGAGTAGGTAGTTTGATTTACTGATTTACTGATTTACTTCTTTAGGGTCGATAAACTTTTACATTTTACGATAATATTTTTTTAAAAGAACCTATTTTTATGTTATGTTTATACAAAATATGACTTGGATCAATAGATCAATAGATCAATAGATCAATAGATCAATAGATCAATAAATCAATATATCAATAGATAATGGACGAGTGGGAGGGAGAGGAATGATTTGATTTACTGATTTACTGATTTACTGCTTTAGGATCAATAAACTTTTACATTTTACAATAAAATTTTATTCAAAGAACTTATTTTTATGTTATGTTTATTCAAAATATGACTTGAATCAATAGATCAATAGATCAATAGATCACAGATGAACGAGAGGGGAGGGGTAGGTAGTTTGATTTACTAATTTACTGATTTACTGCTTTAGGGTTGATAAACATTTACATTTTACAATAAAATTTTATTCAAAAAACTTATTTTTATGTTATGTTTATACAAAATATGATTTGAATCAGTAGATTAACAGATCAATAGATCAATAGATCAATAGATCAATAAATCAATAGATCACAGATGAATGGGAGGGGAGGGGTAGGTAGTTTGATTTTCTGATTTAGGGTCAGTAAACTATTACACTTTACTCTGATATTTTATTCAAAGAACTTATTTTATGTTATGCTTATACAAATGATACCTAAAATATGACTTGAATCAATAGATCAATAGATCAATAGATCACGGATGGGAGGGAGAGGATGCCATCAAAAATATCATCTTCATTTTAGGTCACAAACCATTACACTTTATACTTCGATATTTTATTCAAAGAACTTTAAATTCTATGGTCGGGTTTTGATACAATAGGTAATGCGTCCAAAAATATTGATAATTTGAACTAATGACAATAGACCAAATAACTCCAACAGGATCCCGCTGATATATGATATTTGTAAGATCACATCTGATTCACTGAATTAATAAGCTTGGTATTCAAACAATTTTAACATTATGGAATTGATCCAGATGAACGAATTGCCCTTTCAGCAAAAACAAAAGATATTTAAACGATATACAACAACTAAATTATGCTTCTATTTACTTAAATAACAAGATATTAGCATTATAAAACAGTTTATCAAAATACCTATGTTATTTTAAAACAAATAACATAAGTTGCCAAAGGAAACAAAATAAAAATTTTTTTGGGGCCAAAAGAAAATTATAAAATTAAAACAAAACAAAATTTAAAATAAATAAATAAAGTGACACAGTTGCCAGCTAAATAGAATCAAAACTAGAGCATAAAACAAAAACACAGATAAATGAAAAAGTCTAACAAACAAAAAATTAAATCACGCACAACAATGCTATAATAAGAGAACAAATATTACAGATAAAAGCCCAAATTGTCTGTAAGCTGATGAAGAATATATTTTAGTTGACGTTTACACCAGGAAATGAGATTTGAAATAGAAATCCATTAGTTCAACTGAGAGAGAAACAATGACTGCAATACAAATAACGGCTTGTACATGTGTGAACATAATCAATCATGTGAATATAAAGTTCACTATGCCACAAGAGCGATGACAAAGAGACTGAGTGTTTATCAACCCTAGTGCTGTGGTGATTTACAGCAATATCCCAGATATACGGTGATCGCCTTATATACATTGGGGAGAGAATGGTTAAAATGTAGGTCTGAGATGATATAAAGCAGGTGTTCATTTAGCAGTTAGGCTTATCGATAGGTTAGCATTTGTATAAACATGAAAGATGCAGCTGTTTATTTATCGATTAGGACTAACCGTTTAGGATTACCGTTACTCCTACCCTTTGTATAAACATGAAAAACGCAGCTGTACATTTATTGATTAAGTCTAACTGATTTTAGCCTATAAAATCAATAACTGTTATATTTCGGGAAGGGGAACACAGCTTCGTCAGTTGTACGTTCGACTTTGTACTGTGCAGATGGTTTCTCTAGTAAACATCAAGTTCGTAAACGATATTGAATAAATAGATATAAAAATAAGTTTAAAAGCAAAATATTTATTTTTGAAATAAATAAAAATTTAAAATAAATAAAATTCCTTCTCACCCTCGTGATTCGTCGATTTATATACAACTCAATCCTCAGTGTTGCCAAATCACCGCCGAATGCGCGTTTGCCAAACTTACCAGTTTGCCTAATATTAGTAAGTACATATACATATTATTATTATTATTATTATTACATATATATTATTACAAATTATTATTATTATTATTATTATTATTATTATTATTATATATATATATATATATATATATATATATATATACATATGTTACATACATACATATATTATATTATATTATTATTATATGTTATTATTATTATTATATAAAAGAAGAGTTATATATATATATATATATATATATATATTATTATTATTATATATATAAAGATATATTATTATTATTATTATTATATATACATTCCATATTAAGGAGATAATAATAAACACATATTAAAGAAGAGAAGCATATATACATATATTGGGTTACACATAGATACATATGCTATTACATACATACATATGGCTGGCTATGTTATTATATATATATATATAGCATATATATATATATATATATATATATATATATGTAAATATGTAT
>JABUQX010100606.1:35000-38685 GCA_015478945.1 Trachelipus rathkii | reverse complement strand
ATCAAACCACCCAACCTGCACTTCTGTCTAACCACATGATCTATTGATCTATTGATTCAGATCATATTTTTACTAAAATTATCATGTTTTACATACCCTAAATCAGTAAATCAGTAAATCAAACCAGTCATATCACACTACCCCCCCCCCCCCCCCCATCCTCTATTGATCTATTGATTCAAGTCACATTTCGAGTATCCTTTTGGATAAACATAACATAAAAACAAAATATCTTTGACTTTACGCCTGCATATTTTTTTTATTTTTTTTTTATTTTGACGTTTCTTGCTAAGAGGTTTTTTCTTTTTACTTTTCCTTTTTTTTTTTGCGTCTTATTTTTCGTTTTACAGCATATTTCATCTGAAGCATCGGTTAAGCGGCGCTTTATAGCACTATGAGGATTGACACCGCCCATAATATCTTGGATAGTGTTCATACCAGTCTTAGCTGCTTTTTTAACAATGTATTTACCTCCTGATTTAAACAAGGGTACAGCTTTACGGAACAACGAAGCAAAAAATCCAACTAAACCATAAACCCTCTGCATTCTTGAACCCCTGAAGACTCTTTCTCTTTCCATTATTATTTATCGGAGCTTCCTTCTTATATGTACTTTACACACTGCTGTCCCAACTGTGAATGGGTATGGATTACCCTCCACGTCTCTTATATAGATGAAGAAGAACAGGGGTTCAACAGCGCCGGAAAACCCTTCTGCAGGATTGTGAAGAAGGGGGAGGAACCAGAAGAAGGAGCAACAACAGAAACACCTTTAAGAGTAGAAGAAAATACGGTACCTGCAGAAGACAGAGATGTGGAACCGTCAACCAATCTCCTGTTTCTTAGATCGACCATAAGGTCGAAATGAGACAGGAAATCAGCCCCCAGAATGGGTTGAGTCACGTCAGCAACCACGAATACCCAGGGGAATTGACGGCGAAGGGAAAGATCTAAGGTGCACAAGCGCTTACCATAGACGGGGATGATACTACCATTTGCTGCATAAAGAGCCCGGTCAAGAAAAGGGACAGCTGACTTCTGGGTAGCATCTCAAGGTATCAAAGAATACGAGGCACCGGTATCGACCAGAAAGAACAGGTTTGTAGACCTATCGAACAGGCGCAGGACATCTTGAGCCGAAGAAAGCGGAGAGGAAGAACAAACGGAGGGGTGGCCAGCTGGATCCACCGCCTTTATGAACCGCTGGCTAGGGGGTTTCCCAAAAAAGTGCCTGGTTGATTGCACTTTTTCGCTTGCAGACCGAAGCGGTGGTGGTAGAAGCAATATCCTTTGGATATTGCGTAGGGCCGGGGGTGGGGGAACGATCGGAAAATCGGCGGTCAGAAGAGGAGCGGTTGCGGGAACGGAAATCCCTTTGTGACAGAAACATAGTTGGGATGGTCATAAGCTCCGCCTTGACATTCGCCATGCCTTGTTCTAGAGTCAAATGACGGGCTTCAACTCGAGAAAAACGGGAGGAACAGGGGTCGTGATAGGCGGTGTTAATAGACCAGGGGTACGAGGGATGGGAAGGGTACGCCGGGTAAGAACAAGAAGAAGCAGCGGGAGAGGGAATCGAAGAAACCATAAGTGTAGAGGAAGAAAAAGTATAGGGAGAAGAAAGCGAAGAAGACAGGAGAGGCAAAGAGGCAGAAGGAAGGGAAAGTGCCTGAGCTGCAGGAAGATGGGAAACAGGCACAGGGGCAGAGATAGCAGAAATGGCGGGAGCATTGGAATTGAAGGGACGCTGAAGACAATCTGCCCTCTCTGCAACCTCCTGAAGAGAAAGTTTCGGGTCCATAGACGCGAGAAAATATTGGACATCACTGGGCAGTTTCTGCACAAAAACAGTGCGGATGAAACCTGTTTCCTGGGGGGTGGCAGGACCACTTAATAAGGACAGCATCTGCACTAGGAGATCAGAAGGCTTCTGATCTCCTAGCGAGGTGCCACGCAATAACTCTTCATACTTAGCTTCCTGGGTAGGAGCCATGCGGGAGACCAAAAGATCTCGAAGAGAGGTGTAAGGGGTGGGAGAAGAAGACAAGGTGGGGATTGAATCTCTGATACGGAGAGAGACGTCTTCGGGGAGAAAAGACAAGACGATACTGTATCTTGTCTGCTCATTGCCTACGGGACGCAAAATATCATCAACGATAGAAAACCACAACTCAGGGTGGTGCGAATAGAAAGGGGGAAGACGAACATGCGTGGGAATGGGGAGGGAGAAGTATTATTCGTCTCCACCATGACGAAAGCAGGAGAATGGATAAGAAGAAAGGAAATTGTGAAGAGACGAGAAGGTAAGAATTAGGAGAGGGAAGAAGGAAGGAAAAAGCAAACCCACAGCCCAATACGATTATGACGTGGGCTTTTGAGTCCGTGCACAGGAATTGAGAACAATGCGACTAAGCTGGACCCCACACAGCTGTTATACTGCGTGATAATGCGGTTTTGCTGGACCCACACAGCTGCTATACTGCGTGATAATGCGGCTTTGCTGAACCCCACAGCTGCTATATTGTGTGATATTGCGGCTATGATGTGGCACACAATAGAAAGATATATATATATATATATATATATATATATATTATATTATAGTTATTATTATTATGTTATTATTGTTATTGTTGTTATATATGCTATATATATATATTATTATTATTATATATATTATATATATATATATATATATATATATATATATATATATATATATATATATAGATTAACATAAAAAAATATTAAAAATAAGATAATATTAAAAAATAATAATAATAATAATAATATTAATAATAATAATAATAATAATAATAATAATAATAATAATAATAATAATAATAATAATAATAATAATAATAATAATAATAATAATAATAATAATAATAATAATAATCCTGTGACAAATGCAGGCAAAAGGACATCAACACCTGCAGGGTGTGGAAACTGAGGTTCCAAGAGGCTTGAAGACTTGAGATCCTGGAGATTCTGAAGAAGCTGGGTGGTTGGGGCCTACTTCCTCTGGTAGGCTCTTGCTCACTTCTGGAAGTCACAAATATGGCAATGCGACCAATATGGAAGTATGGAAGTTCGTACATACAGTTCCAGCGGTTAAGAATGCTTAAACATGCGAGCAATTTTGAATGTATATTTGCAGTGTTGGAAGTAAAACTGGAATTGGAACCCCAGAGACCTGGGTAATAATGAAAAACTATAAATAATATGCTAATACAGATAATGATAGTATATAAATAATGATAGTAAAAAAATAAATATTTAAATGTTATTTTATCTAAGAAAAATGGCATGGGCACTTTACCTCGCATGGGCGTGCTGCCCCACCTTACCCTAATTACTAGGAAAGCCCCTGAGAAAGAAATAGGCCTTGGTTTATGCCTAATCCAAGGCCTGCCACCATGAGAATAAACTAGCTAATATGGATGGTAAAATATATAAATTATTACGATATAATCACTTAACTCCTGGGCTCTCCTAGTAGGCCTACTTAAATAGCAGAATTCCACGTAATTTTCATTTAGATTTCAAAATAACTATGTAATTTACAAAATTGGCACTTACCACTTATCACAAAGTAAAAAATATATAGCTTTAACGAGCTAAATTACGCTAATAATGTAATAATCTTTGAGCGTAAAATCAAAGCGGATTGCATCAGAAAAAT
>JABUQX010100606.1:0-30000 GCA_015478945.1 Trachelipus rathkii | reverse complement strand
AAAATGACATCTGCTGCTCATCACAATATATATATATATATATATATATATATATATATATATATATATTATATAATATATATATATATTATATTATATATATATATATATATATATATAGAGAGAGAGAGAGAGAGAGAGAGAGAGAAGAGAGAGAGAGAGAGAGAGAGAGAGAGAGAGAGAGAGAGAGAGAGAGAGAGAGAGAGAGAGAAAATGAAACTTCTGTTACTAGGGAACTTCAAACGTATGATGAAGAGGTAGACAAGTGCATATTTAAACATTTATTTTGATAATGTTTCGACACTCGTGTGTCATTTTTCCAGGTCTAAAAAGTGAAAAAAATAAAATACGAAGTACAAAAAATAGTTAAATATAACTTCCATGAGGAAACTAATTCTAAAATTAAAAAAATAAAAATTGAAAATCAAAGGTTTTTAAAATGATACCAAATTTAAAATATGTAAAATGAAATGGAACTCTTTTTTTTTTTTTTTACAAAATTTGCCTAAAAAAGTGAGAAATAATGATAATGTTACTTTATATAGAACAGAAAAGAGCAACACTGCAATAATTACCTTGACAATCTGGAGAGAATCAGTGGCATGTGCATATTGAGGCGATGACAGTTGAGAATATTTGACTATGTTATCTTGTATTGATTTGAGGAGGAGTCAGAGAGATAGTATATATCTGAGAGGTTTGGTTGCAGAGTTATAATGAATTAAGTAGTGCGAACGCGGAGTGCGATTATGTGGTATACGAGGTACAAATTAAAATATTATTAGATGACATCATTAAAAATATTCCAGAATGTGAGATTAGCAATATGGAAAATTTATGCTGCAAATAATTGTGTAACAAAATCATTACTGCTTAGGGATGGTTTATATTTATTGATATATAACTATTCAAGAAGAATATCAAACTGATCAAATTTCAGAGGAGAGGAGCAGGTTTCGGAATAAGCTCTATTTGGAGAAGATTTCCCTTGTAGACATAGGGTACAGGGTTCTGTACCTAACGGAGAAGTCTTGAGGGGGATCCTGAATAAGAGTCTCTCTCTTGCAAACGACTAAAGACTCAAACAGTACAGAAAACGGTCTTTGTTTCTGAAAAAGAGCTGATCATATATATTTATATAAGGAAACAAGTGATTTAGAGAAGTTTCCAGTTTCTTCTCGAGTGTAACAGAAAGAAGCGTGGCGAATGAAGGGAAATGAGGAGAATTGTTTATTCAATACAGTGTGGGTTAGTTGATTTGGTTGATAATTTTTTGGGAGAAACCCTCTAATGGTTTAAGAATCAATTCCAAAGGGTAGCATTTGCTAAGAAACTTGAATTCTTTGTGCAGAGATATATAGTCTGAACTTATTTTATAAGCTCTATTGATAAGAGTGTGAGCAGCATTGAGTTTCACGTTCATAGACATAAAACTGTAAAATTAGGTTCCTTGAGACATGAAAGTATTTTTATTTCTGTACAGATGCTAAAAATTGGGTGTCTTTTCTCTTTATTGGCCATCTAGAAAAACCAAAGAGTTATCGGTTTCAAACCATAGAAAATTTGATATTAGGATGTACTGTGTTGATGTGGTTGAAGAACTGAGCAACCTCTTCATGGTCTTTGAACTTACCAAAAATTTCATCCATAAAATTTCCCTTACATGTTACATTTTCTAATTTTATATTATTTTTATTTGATTTTTTTAATTTTTTAATTTTAGATTTTGTTTCCTCTTGGAAATTGTATTTTAACTACTGCACTCGTATATTCGTATATTCATTTTTCAGTTTTAAACCTAAACACTAGGAGTGCGTAAACGTTTTCAAAAAATATATGTTGATTACATATGCATTGTCTTACCTTTTCATTCAGTAGTATATTATATATAATATTATATATATATATATTCATATAATATATATAATATATGATATTATATTATATATATATAATATAATATATATATATATATATTTATATATATTTATATTTATATATATATATATATTAGCACTATATATATATGTGATATTATATATACTAATATATATACTATATATATACTACTATATAGTATATAGTATAATATATATTATATATATCATATTAATATATAGTATATAATATTAAAATACTACTATATACTATTATATTATATATAATATATATATATATACTATATATCATATATATATATTATATATATATAATAATATATATATATATCATGATATAGTAAATAATAAATATATTATATATATATATATATATAATTATTATATTTATATCTATATATATATATATATATATATAAACAAATTATATATAATATTATATTATATATATCATATGTAATTATATAATATAATATATAATAATAATATACTATATATATATATATATATATTATATATATATATTTATATATAATATTATATCATATATATAATATAATAGTATATATATATATATATACATTATTACATTAATATATAATAGAGATATATTATATATACTACTATATATATATATATACATATAATATATTATAATATACTATATATCATATATATATATAATATAATAATATATTATATATATATTAGTATATAATATATATATATATATATATATATATATATATATTTTAAATATTTATATTATATAGTATATAGTATTATATATAATTATATATATATATATAGATATATATATATATATAAAAATATTATATATATTATAATATATATATATATATATATATTATAATACAATATATATTATAATTATATATATAATATATATATATATGATATATATATAGGATATATATATATCATCATATAGTACTATATATATATAATTAATATATATATATAGTCTATATATATACTATAATTATATATAAGATAGATAGATAGATTGAGATAGATAGATAGGAAGTTAGATAGATAGAGAAAGATAGATACATAGATAGATAGATAGAATAGATAGATAGAATAAGATAGATAGAATAGAATAAGACAGCTTTGAAGTATAATGCCTAGCAAGATGAATACTATTCGATTTTAAAAAACAACTATATTTATATAGAGTTATTATTCTAATAGGGCTTTGAAAAACATTACACCATAATTAATTTGCTTTTAGATTCAATTAGTATCTCCTTTATTCCATCAATTTAATTTAAGTCCATCAAATAAAAAAATAATTCTTCTCAAATTTGCTAACTTAACTTTTTCATCTATCTGCACAAAAAAAAAAAAAAAAAAAAAAAAAAAAAAAATGAAAAAAAAGGAAAAAACCACTAAGATCAAGAAATTAAATTTTATAAAAGAGAAGTAGACCTTTTTTTTTAAAGCTTTGTTTTCAATCAATATTGCAGGTGGACAATTTGTCTCGAATTTCATATTCTTCATGCTTTTACGAATCTATAAATGCTGCTTCAATATAATGTGAAATCTTTCTAGTAAAATATATATATAGTATATATAATACTATATATATATTTATATAATATATAATATATTATAATATATATTATATAGTAATATATATATACTATATATTATATAATATATTATAATATACCTTCATATTTTATATTATATACTGTAATATATATATAGAATATACTATATAATATATTATATATATTATAATATATATATATATATTCATAATATATATACATATTATATAATATATATATATTATATATATGTATGTGTGGTGTGAAGGTAGTGAATAAGCGAAAAAATCTTGCTGATGAGCAGACATTGTACGATAAAGTTGATATTACGGAAACGAAACGGCAAAGGTCTGGATGCAAATTTTAAGCACTTATACATTTATAGTATAGTAGATAGTGATATTAAAAAAATATTATATAATATATAATAATATATATACTATATATGATATAATATTTTATATATATATAATAATATATTACTATATTAATCCGTATATATATATATCGTATATATATATATATACTGATATATATACTATATAATATATATATATATAATAATATATATATATAATATATATAATAATACTATATATATATATATATAGAGATGAAGGTAGGGTTTATACGAAAAAATCTCTGCGCCACGAGCAAAACTTGTATAATAGTTTTTTTCGGAAACTTCAATTTTTGCTTGTATCGATGTTAAACATTACTTTTTTTTATATCTATAATATATAATTATATTTATATATAATCATATATATAATATATATAATATATATATTATATGATATATAGCCTATATATATTAAGTGATGCAGCAGATTGTCATTTTTCCATCCGCTGGGGTTGTATGCGGGATGGGAGTGTTGAATTTATAATTATCACGGATTGCGGGATGGGATGCGATGCGATGCGGCGGTGTATTGATATATATATATATAATATTATATATATTATATATATATATAATAGATATTATTATTATAATATATATATATATATATAAATATAATATATTATATATAGTTTATGATATACTATATAATATATATACTAGTATATAATACTATATATAAATATATATGTCATTATATTTCGGAGTTTAGCCATAAGTCTGATTATATAATTGTGGTACCAGGTATGGACTGGGACTCAACTCCAAATGCATTCCCGCCAACCTCTTTTCCCAACCTTCGCCCTTAGGAAGGAGATTTTACAATGGATTATATACTTTTTGCACTAGCATTGAAATTCAAATATAGGCAAGTTCGGCTTGAGAAACATCAATTTTTCTTTACTGAGAACCAGCATTGAACAATTTACTCTCTAGACTATGGGACAAAGTTGCGAGACAGGCCAGGGTATTTCTTGCAAGTTACATACGTGAGGTAAACATATTTGCCTTGAACTTTCCATTAACTGATGTGGATCATCATTTGATCTAATCGTTTTTCTTGGTATAGTTTCAATCATTTGCACTATATCTTTCGGTAATGACGTGTGTGTATTTCTTCATGACTGTAGAAATTCTTCCAGTGAATCTTTATTGATTTGCTTGTAGAAGTTGTTGGTTCTGTAGATTTCGTTCTATATTTTTTTTAATGGGTGGGCGAATTAATAGACTGTTCGATTGAAGTTTTCAATGGAACACAAGTAAACGATTTAACTTGCCCTCTTTATTGTTACAAAAATAGTTGCTTTATAACGGGATTAAAGTAGTTGCAATAGTATGAAAGGTCAGTTAGAATTTTTCCACAGAACAAAGCAGTGTTCTAGCTCTAGTGTCATTACATCTTCATTCTTTTAAACCTTCACTCAATTTTCCATTTGAAGATAGGGTTCAAAAGCTTCCTTAGTTTAGAATTATTTGGTCATTATAACCGGAGGCAGAAACGTCAAAGGCGCTGATTTTTTTTTTGTGAGGTTTCTTCAAATGTTTTTCAATGTAGCTTTCCACATTAATAAGAATGTCATTTCCACATTAATAAGAAAATGTTAACTTTGGAATACGAAACTGGCGTTGAAGCAGAGTTCTATGAGCAATACTCTTTCCCATATATGATGTGATTATCGCGAGTTGAAATGTCTTTGATGAACATTTAGATATGGAAATATTAAGCCCTTTTATTGAATGCTCAACTCCTTTCCATTTTATATTTCTTTTCAGATTCATCTTAAGTATTTTTTTATAAAATTTTTTATCAAATCTCGACCATAATACATCGCGCACATCGGCAGGCAAAGCGCGGGATGCGGAGCGGGATGCGGTCTTAATATTGCGGATTGCTCGCGGATGGGATGAGGATGTTTACCTGCATCACTAATATACATATTATATATATATATGAAAATTAATACTATATATAATATATATATATATATTATATATATATATACTATATACTATTATATATTAGTATATATATAAATATATAATATATATATATTAGATATTATAAAATATGTATATTATATATATATATATATATATATATATATTAATATATACTATATATTATATATTATAATATAGTATATAATATATATATAGTATATATTTATATAATAATAATATATAAAGGAAATTGAACTGACAAAAATTTTTTGGTAACCACTTTTATGGTTATGTTAGGTTAAATTATTAGGTTAGGCTAGGATAAGGTTAGGTAGGTTGAGGTTAGGTTAGTTAGATAGAAGTTAGGTTAGGTATTATAACCGAACATAAACCTAAGTGACCTAACCAAGCCTACCTAACTTTGTAACCTAAACCGAAAACTTACTAACCTAACATTTAACCTAGCCATAGCCTTAACTTGACCCTAAGCTCATGAGCATACAATATATATATATTAAATATATATATATATATATATATAATAATATATAATTATATCAATATGTATGATATATATATTAATATATTATATATGATATAGAAGATATATATATATATATAATATAATATATATATTATAATCTTAAAATAATAATAAATTTAATTATTAAAATTTATAAAATAAAATACATTAAAAGTTTTTTTATAGATATATATAATATATTATATTACTATATATAATATATTTATATATATTATATAAATATACATATTCTCTATTTTTCATTAATATTTATGTTTCAATATTTCTATTTAACTATTTTCTTTTAAAAAGAAGTAGAGTTTTAAAATCACAACGACAGTGAAAATTATCAAAGTTTTAATTCGACTTATTAAAAATCGCAGACCAGACGTAGGGATAAACATAGATTATATAAGTATTAAATTAACGAAATTATAATACAATTATTTTTAATTTCTTATAATTTTTTTAATTGAAAAAAACGAATTTTATATTCAATACATATTTATATAATTTTTGTATATAAATAAACTTTTCTTGAAAAGTATCATTAATTTCTAGCTTCAATTTTCGTTTTTCATTCCCATCCCCACCATATATATATATAACTACTCATATATATATATCTATACTACTACCTATATTCACTAATATAATACAATATATATTATTATTAATACTATACATATATATATAACTATATAGTATATAAGTACATATATATGTATACCTAGCTATATACCCAACTTTTTATCTTTGTATAGCAGAAGACATCTGGTTACTTTACTAATATTAATCAGTGTACTTTATTCGTACATTTTAATTTAACTCAATAAATAAAATCAATACTACTCCCACATACCTATCCCAACCAGATACCAATGTACCAAAATATACCAATAATAATAATAATACGAATATATTAGTATAACTGACAATAATATACTATACTAATATACCAAATAAAAATATAATAGTAGTCATAATATAATATAATACATATATAACCTAATAAATACTCACCCTATTAACCAAATAACCAAATAATAATATCCCCTCCTCACAATATAATATGATAATATATATATATATTTATAATGTATTATATATATACTATATAGAGTTGAAAATAAAGAAGTTACCGACATGATATCTCGAAAACATAAGATAGTACAAGGAAAAACTGATAACATATACTGGACTAAAAAGTACAACCCCAGCTTATGAAATGTGAATGGAAAAGAATTTTTTTTTTTTTTAATTTTTTTTTTTTATATCTCCAAACTACGAAATAGGTAACAAAAAAAACTAATAATATTTAGACATCAGCGTATGAAATATGTATGAAAAGATTTTTTCTTTTTTAACTAACGAAATACCCAGGGTAAAACACAAAAGATGGCAAAAAGAGTTTCGGCGTCTTCGGCCTGCTGTCATCCACGCAGGTAGTGGATCTACCGGACGGGGCAGGGACTGCGGAGGTGGGGTCGTTGGTTTTTGGGTTCGCGGGGGTGTCCCCGCCCCTCCCGCTACGGGGCTTATGGAAACGTCAACCCTTCTGTCCACCATCGAGCTCGAGCCCCCTAAAAAAAAATTATACGCTGATCGTCCCACATATGTTAGTTAAGTTTTCTTTACCTATTCGTAGTTTATGGAGATATAAAAAAAAATATAATTTTTTTTTTTTTCATTTCCATTATCAAATTTTCGATTGTACGCTGCATGTCCATAGTGTGTTATCAGTTTTCAGTGTACCGTATCTAGTTTCGAGATTTTATGCGGGTACTCTTTTAGTTGATATACTATATTATACTATATATATATATATATATAATATATTATATATATATATATATATTATATAATTATATATATATATATATATATATATAGATATTATATATTATAACTATATATAATATATATTATATCTACTATATATATATATCAGGAGGCTGGGCTGTTGCGCAACCGAGTTGCGCCTATGGCGCTCTATCAATTCGAGCCGCGAAGGCGCATAGGCGCACACAATTTTTTTAAAAAGCGGACTAGCAAAGCGCACAGCCAATTTATTGCGCCATATAGACGCGCCTGATGAAAAACAGAACAAAGCATTTTTCTTGTTTACCCTTAAAAGTTAGAACTTATAAGCTTGGCAAACTTGTATCATTTTAAAAAACCAGTGTAAAACATTGGTATACTAATATATATATATGATTTATATATAATTATATATATTATATATATACATAGTATTATATACTATAATATATATATATATATATATATAATAATATAAGTATATATATATTTATTGGATAACGGCGTCGCCTGCCGATTTCTCGAGCGGTTGAGATATACGTAATGACAACGTTGTTTTGCTTCTATATGATATGTTAACTGATAATTACGGGGAGTTTTACAAATCGCTAAGGTTGATTCTAGGGGGTATCTCCCCCCGAGGCGAAGGTGAAATAAGCGGGTTACGCCGTTTTGTGCCGGCCTTCCATTCTGAGGCGAAAGATTAGGGCCTAACTGACTACGCTATTATTATTCATTACTATTATTATTATTATATTATTATTATTATTATTATTTTTATTATTTTATTATGGTTATCATTATTGTTATGATTATATTGTATTTTCATTTATATCTTATATTTCTTTATTTTTATTATTACTTCGTTATAGCGTTAGCCCCTGCCTCTCAGCCAGCGAGCACGTGCACCAAACTGCTGCCCACACAAGCACCGACCCCTTAATATATATAATTATAACTTATATATATATTATATATATACTGATAATCAATATATATATATCACTATATATATATTAATTAAATAATACTATATTATATAATATATATATATTATATAATTTCTTGTATATATTATAACTAGTTTTAGTAGTTCTAACTACAAATAAAATTGGCAAATATGGGCTCTGAAAAATTTTCAACCTTATTCAGCGTCGTGATCTGAACCTCATGGGCAGGGGAAAACATGGGATCACAAAGACATGGAGGGGACAGAGAACGTGTAGGATATTAGTATTTACGTGTTTTAATTAAAATATTCAATATAAATGTGTTTTTCTTCCTTATAAAAGCATGCCTTTATTATCGCACTTAAAGTTTAACTTTGCAAATAAATTATATCGAACATCCAGCCAGCTGGCGAACAAAGTCGTGAGGCGCATTGATGTGACCAAAAATATAGGCGCATAGGCGCTAGGCGCACTAGTCCGGCGGCATAGCGCATAGGCCCACTCAAAAAAATTATAGGCGCGCACAGCTCTGTACCTAGTATAGATATTATTAATATATATATTATATATTATTATATTATATAAGTATATATAATATATATATATAATATATATATATATATATTATAGTATATATTATTGATATACTAGTAATATATATATATTCAGAATGGGTTCAAGTACATTTTTCAAGTACAAGTACAAGTACAAGTACTCTAAATTGTTCCAATACAGAGTACAAGTACAAGTCCTCTAGAATTTGTTCAAGTACAAGACAAGTACAGTACATGGTATCAAGTACTCCAAGTACAAGTACAAGTGCTTTATGAAAACTGTGATAATATATAATATATATCATATAATATATATTAATAGATATATATATATAAAATAGTATAATATATATATATATATATATATTATACTTAGTATATATATTAGTGATGCTGCAGATGTCCTCCACCCTTTTCCATATGAAGGAATAGAGGTATCGTTCTGAAACTTGGAATATAATTAAAATCGTGTGAAACAGGGAAATTTGAAATCTTCATAAGGATGTATATTAGGGCGTACCTCCCCCCGAAGAGCGTAGCAGTCAAAATATTGCTTTACGCCGTTGTGTTGGCGCGCTTCCGAGAGGGAAATTGAGCTGCGGGTCGAAAGACCACCTGACTGCACAGACAGAAGGTCTGGTCAATCACGTCGTAGACGAGGAGATTACATAACCTCTTGCGTCCCCCCGTAAGGCGGGGACGACAGCCCCCCTAAAATTAATTGATCGGTAGAGGCTGAAAAGTATTGGAGTCACGAAGATTCGGATTCCCGAAGGGAATCGAATCTGAGTCGAAAATCACCTCAAACATACGCACTCTGACTTCCGGCTCCGCTCCAGTCCAGCTGCCGGCTCGGCTCCGCCCGGGCTCAGGGCGATGGATTTCGACTCGCGCCCGGCCGGGACCGCTTCAACCTCGGGTTCTGGGGTCCGAAAAACGCAAGCTGTCTCCAAGCTAAGACCTCCTTGATTCCTAGTCCTCTGGAATTAGTTTCTTAATTTGTTATTTATATTTTTATTATTAATTATTATTATTATATATATTCATACTTATTATATATTTATTAATTATTTATATATTAATTCATTATATATGAAAAATAATATATTTAGGCTCCGGCTCCTGCTCAGCCTATGGTTTCGATAATATACTCTCCACCTGGGTTACGCAGTATTCATATAGGGGTTAAATTGGAGGGGATGTTAGATGGTGAACGTAAACTCCATGTTAAACGAGAATACAATGGACATGCATCCCGATCGGGGATGCTAGCCAATCAAACCAGTTAAATATGACGATTACGAAAGCTTAGAAAACTTGGTATACAATGTTCTCATAAGGTCTCACATGATATATGGGTGTAAATAACCGCTTACACCACCCAAATGGGGTCTCCAGCCCCCAAAACTGAAATATTGACATAGACTCGAGGAAATTCAGGTATTATACCAATCATATAAGTAGGCTACATCATATATATGGGATTAAATAGCGTACACACCCCAAGGTTCTCCGCCCCCAAACCTGCAAATATGACTATAGACGAACAACGCAAACTTGGCTATACATCTTTCTTATGATGTACCCTAAAGATAGAAAGAAAAAAATCAAAATAATTTTCATTCCCGAGAGACTTTAAAACAAAATAAAATAAAAAAAAATCTAAATTCAAAATGTGTGAAGCACAAAGACTTTTTTAAAAATTAAAAAAAGTTTTTAAAATTCTAAAATTTTTTTAAAAAAAAATTAAAAAAAAATTAACTTTTTTTATTTTTCTCTCAGTTCCTTTATAACTTAGAAAAATTTACGTTTTTTATATAAAATCAAACACCCTCCAGGAGCCTCCCCCACCCTCACTCACCCTCCTAGCCTCACAACTCTCACCCATTCATGATCTATTTTGATTGCATGTCATATTTGTATTAAACACTAAACAAAACTTTATATTTATTTTTTGTGTATATGCTTTAAACGCAGTTTTTGTTTCTTACTAATTTTTACGCTTTATATTTATAACGTAAGAAATTTGTGTTTTTACATACCCTAACCTCGTAAATCCAGGTAAATCAACCACCCCGCCGCCACCCAAGAATAAGGAGTAACTAAATAATATCTTCTATTTACATTAAATAGTAAATTTAACAAAAATTTTATCACCACCTTTCCTGTTCTTTATTCACTGATCAATGAATATATGCTAACGTAACAAAGCTTTTAATAATCAATAAAGCAAAATTAGCATCGACACGAACTTACGAATATAAATCGTACACTCCGACAAAACACCTAACACATCTTAAACATGAATAAACAGCTAACATAAACAAAGTTCCGACATCATAACAACAGTTAAAGAAATAAAATGAGTCGCAGAACGTAACTTACCTACACTTTTTCTAACATATCACTGACATTTTTTACATTTAACATAGTGACATTTAACAAAAATTTATCGACAATCTTGTGTCTAATTATTTACTGATCAATGAATATATGCTATCGTAACATAGTTTCACATCAATAAAGCAACAGTTAGCCACACACTGAACTACGTAATTATCACCATGTACAACGACTGCCAAACATACCTATGCACGAGATAAGCAGATCACATTTACACAAAGTTCCATACTTAACACAGTAAAGTAACTAACGCCGCATACAGAACGTAAACCTACTCACACTTTTTCCACCATATCACTGATGTTTTTACATTAAAAAGTAACATTTACAAAAATTCGATTACTTCATCACCATACCCTAGTATCATTACCTGACCAACGATAATACGGCTACGCAACAAGAGTATTCACATCCAATAAAGCTAAATATCATGCCTACACTAAGATATAATGTACAACCAACAAACCCTACATACCTTAATGATCGAATAAACACTCATAACATTAACAAAAGGTCCATATTTAACAACTGTTGTAACGTAACCAACATTTGCATACAATACGTAGACTTTATTCACACTTTTTCAAACATATCTCTACATATCAATGTTAATTTGCACATTAACATAGTAACATTAATAAAAACATTCTTCATCACCGATTACCTAGATAGTTATCATTTACTGACAACGAAAATTACGGCTAACGCCGACAAAGATTTAGAATCAATAAAGCTAACATATCATTACACCTGACCTAAAGAATATAACTATTACAATGACCACACCTACCATACCTTATGCAATGATAAATCGCTAACATTAAACAAAGTTCCACATTTAACAACAGTAAAAGGTAACTACCGTTCCATACAAAAACGTAACCTATTCACGTTTTCAAACAAATCTCTAACACATATCATTATTGTTTCCGCATTAACACTGTAATATTTTCATCATCGTACTCTAATATATCATATGATCAACGAATAATATTGCCACACGTTAACAAAGTTTTGCCTTAACAAAGCTAACAATCATAGTCTGAACCAGGAATATAACATACAACGAAAATCCTGAAAACAACAGCTCCAAGCAGAATAAACTGATACAATGACAAAGTTTCAATACTTAACGCCAAGTATAAAGCTAATAACACACGCATACACGAACGGACCAGGTCGATTGATGAGAGTAAATATTCATTTAACAAATCAGTATAGGGAGTTGTTGTGTTGTGTTTTTTTTTTTTATTTTATTTCCTAAAACTTTTCGTTTTAAAAAATTTATTATTTTTATTTTTTTTTTTAAACTTTTTGTATTTTAAAAAAACTTTTATTTATTTTATTCTTTTTTTCTTTAAACTTTTTGTTTTCAAAAAAACTACTTTATTTATTTTTTAATTTCATTTCTTAACTTTTTGTTTTAAAAACTATTTGTTATTTTATAATTTTATTTTCTTTAAACCGTTTGTTTTTAAAAAATTTTTTATTATTAATGTTTTGTTTATTCTTTAATTATTTTTTGTTATTTACTAAAATTTTTAGCATCTGCATGTTTATAACGTAAAATTTGTGGTTTTTTAGCATACCTAAAACGGCAAATTCAGTGAGATCAGTAAATCAGCCACCCCTTCCTCCCCTACCCAGTAAAGTAACGAACATTCAGCAAGATACTAACCTACCTCACACTTTTGTATACATATATGGTTATATTTTTACATTAACATATAAGTATTTAACAACAAATTTTACATGATCTTGTTCTAAATTGTTCTATGATCAGATGAATATATGCCAACCTACAAAGTTTTTCAACATCAATTAAAGGAAACATAGCCTTACCTGAAACTAATGAATATATGTACAATACAAACCTTAACATTACCTTACGTACCTTACGTTCATATAAACTTTTAGCAATAACAAAGATCCATAACTTAACAGCGGTAAAATAACTAACAACGCATACAGAACGAATAGGTACGAAGCTGTTGGGGTAAATACTCCTTAACAAAATCAGTATAGCGATGTGTTTGTTTTATATATTGTATTTAATTTTATTTATTTAATTTCATTTCTTTAAACTTTTTTGTTTAAAAAAACTTTATTTATTTTCAATTTCCATTTCGTTAAACTTTTTGTTTTTAAAAAACTTTTATTTGATTTTTAATGTTCATTTCTTTAAAACTTTTTCGTTTTTTAAAAAACTTTTTATTTATTTTTATTTATATTTCTTTAAAACGTTTTGTTTTAAAAAACTTATTGTTTTTTTAATATTCTTCATCTTTAAAAACTTTTTTTTTTACTAAAAATTTATTTTTTTTAGTTTTATAACGTAAAAAAATGTTTTCATTTTTACATACCAAAAGCTGTAAATCAGTAAATCACTACTACTAAAACAACCCCTCCCCTCCCCTCTCATCCACCCATGACCTAGATCTACTTGAGGTATAGTCTATTGATCTATTGATGGTATTGATCTATTGACTCAAAGTCACATTAGAGTATCATTTTGCGATAAAGTGCATTGCATAAATATGTTCGTTTTTTTTTAATGAAACCAGCAAATAACAAAGTTTTCACATCAATAAAGGCAAACATAACATAACCTGAGGTAAGAATCTAATGTATAACATCAAACCTAACTACCTTAAACACGAATAAAAAGTCAACATTAACAAAGACCATACTTAAAATAGAAAAGTAACTGACGCAGCTTACAGACCGTACCCATTGCACACTTTTTTTTATAACATAATGCTAACGTAACAGTATTTTACATTAAACATAGTGACATTTAACAAAAAATTCATCATAAGACCTACCAATTATCATACTGTTCAACGAATATTTGCCAACTAACAAGTTTTCACATCAAAAAGCTAACATATAACCTGAACAAAGAATATTAATGCTACACCAGTCAAAACCCTAACCTCCATCTTAAACACACAAAATAAACAGTTAACCATTAACAAAGTTTCAACTTAACAGACCAGTAAAGTAACTAACATTTGCATACAGAACGTATCCTATTTCACACTTTTTCAAGCATTTTTAACATCATCACTGTTATTTTGTTCTACTATAGTAACATTAAACAATAAGTTACCATAACTTTTCCTAATTATCATATGGGTCTACCAAATATTGCTAACGTAACAAAGTTTTCACATCAATAAAGCTAACATATCATATCCTGAGCTAACTAACAATATAACGCACAATGACCAAAACCTAACATACTCTTATGATCAATGAATGGCTAACAATAACAAGTTCCATAATTTAACAACACTAAAGTAACTAACACTAAAGTAACTAACAATACATACAGAAACGAAACGTGTCGAAGCTGAACTGTAGGTTCCTGTTTTCACTAGAGTTCAGAATACATGTCGAGAAATTGTTCAAAACGCCTCCCACTTATCGATACATTACGCAATACGCTGATGAGTTCTGGTTTGTTCGTTTCGAAAATATAAGACAGACATTTGAATCTTGTTTGTCACAGGGTTCGACATAACAAATTTATTAAAAAACATTTTATGTTGTTACTAAATCTTTATGTTTTATAACAACTCTAAATTTTTTTTTTTTTATTTTTTTTTTTTAAACCTTTTTTTTTTTTTTTTTTTATTTTTAATTTTTAATTTCATTTCGTAAAAACTTTTAATTTTTAATTTTATTTCTTAAATTTTGTTTTTACTAAAAAATTATTCTTCTTTATTTATTTAACGTACAAAAAAATTGTGCTTTTACATTACCAAAAGCAGTGAATTCAGTAAATTAACCCATCCATCCTACTCTCCTCATCGTCTACTACCCATCCAATGATCTATCGATCTATCGCACTTCTATTGATCAAGTCACATTTCGATCGAGTATCATTTCGATAAACATAGTAACTAAAAAACAGTTCTTAATACACTGATCAAGGAATATATGATACCATAACAAAGTCTCCATCTAATAAAAACTAACATGCATCATCTGTCTAAGATATAATGTACAAACAAAACCATAACAACCTTAAAATGACAATAAACTGTTACTTAACAAAGTTCATACTTAAACCGAACGAGTTAAAGTAACTAACATGGCATCCAAACAAAAACGTAAACCTATGCATACTTTGTTCAAGCATTTATCTCTAACATAGCATGTTAAATTTCAGATTAACATGGTAATATTTATTAAACAAATACATCATAACCTTGAAATTATCCATACTGATAACGAACTTAATAGGACTACACGTAACAAAGTTTTAATTAATAAGTTTACATAAGCAGCATCTGAACTAAGAACTATTTCCACGAAAACAAACCTAACACACCTAAAACATGAATAAACTGTTAACATTAACTAAAGTTCCACATTTAACACGAGTATAGATAACATAAACATTGCACGCGCAAAACGTAAGCACTACTGCATTACTTGTTTTTTTTTCAAGGCACATATCTCTGCATACTTAACGTAATTTTACATTGATACAGTAATATTTTTAACTAAATTTATCACACCCTTTTAGGGATCATACAGACCAACGATATATGCTAACGTAAACAAAGTTTTACATTGACAGTAAGATATAACAAAATTTATCTACTAACCTTACTAAAATCATAATCCCAAACAACTTAATTGCAAAGCATAACAAAGGTTTTATCAAACGATACATAAAAATAACAAAGTTTTATCCAAACATAACATAAATAAAGTTTTTCGAATAAAACTGTCATAAGTAAGTGCATAACTAGCTTCACCGATTTAAGCTTGTTAAACGAGTAAATAAACCCATCAGGCCCATCCTACCCTTCCCTACCACTAGCCTTTGACCTTATGATCTAGTCGATCTAGTGATTCAGATCACATATCGAGTATCATTTGGATAAACATAGTACAAAAAATAAGTTCTTTAATACTAACACGAAATAGTGATTAACGTAACTTGTTCTTCACATTAATAGAAGCTGAGATTTCATTACCACAATAAGAATATATTGTACATCCAAAAACTGTAAACACACCTTTACGGCCCGAGATAAAACTTACTAACATCACAAAACAAAGTTTCAGACTATAACAACAGTAAAGTACCTAGGTTATTAGCGTTACATTAACGCCAACCATTTACACTTTTTCAAAGCACATCAGAATAATCGACTAACATGATTAACGTTATTTCTACATGACACCAGAATACTTGACAAAATTTATCATAACCCTATCTAATAATTATCATTACAGACCAACGAATAACTGTAACATAACAAAGTTTTAGCAAAAAAACATAAAATAAGTTTCTTGTCTGAATAAGACGATCATAGTTACAAAGTAATTAGTTTACTGATTTCTAAAACAGTAAAATCAATTGAAATTAACCATCAACCTCCTCCCACCCGTCCCCTCCATTACCTTTTGATCTATTCAAATGTATGATTATGTCACATTTTCGAGGCGATCGATTATCGGATAAACACTAACACACAAAAATAAGTTCTTTGTATACTAACCTCGATATATGCTAAGCACTAACAATCGTTCTCTCTACATTAAAAGCTAAAGTAACATAGCCTGCAACTAAGAATATTAATATAACAAACGGCACACTGAACACACCGATATGTACGAATAACTACTAACCATTAACAAGAGGTATAAGCCGCTGTACGACCAGCTAAAGACCTAAACGTCATACAAAAACTGACCTATTCACACTTTTTCAAGCATCTCTCTAGACATATCTCATGTTAATTTTACACTAACATCGTAATTTTTAAACAAAAATATAGCATAACCCTGTCTAAATCACCATACTGACAACGAATATATTGCTTACGGTATCAAAATTTTTACATACAACTTCGTCAGAGTTAGCAACAATTCATATAGACATTCGTCTAAATATCCATTAATCCCAACGAATACTTGCACAAACATAAAGTTTTAACTGCAAGCGCATAAACATAGAAACAATAACACAAATTTTTTCTGACATAACATTAAAAATAGTTCTTTGAATAAAATAAGTAAAGCGTAATAAGTTACTGATTTTAAGAGCGGATAAATCGTAAATGCGTAAACAAACCACCCCTCCATGCAGTCCCTTATCAAACAGCCGCCTATGATCTATTGAACTATTGATTCAGTCATATTTTCGAGTGTCATTTTTGGATAAACATAAAATAAAACTAAGTTCTTTATATACTGACCTATGAATATATGCTTAGCAACAAAGTTTTAGCATTAATAAGCTAACATATCGTAACCGTAACAAATAAATATACATGTAAAATGCAAACCCGAACTATACCCCTGCAGGTATAGAATAATCCGCGATAAACAACCTGAAATTCCTTACTTATCAAAGGTAAAGTAGCTAAACAGGTATACAATATTCGATATGTTTCCACTTTTCCCGCATATCAGCGAACAGGGTATTGCTCTCGCGTATACCACCTCGGCGTGATTCCCCGTTCAAGGATTCGACACTCTTTCAAGGAGCGCATCCCCTTGGGTGTTCTTCTCGGGAGTTGATGTGACTGTTTAGATTACTTTCGGTTAATAAAGATGTTTTAATTCGTTAGGGTGATTAATGTTATGTTAATACATTACTATGACAATGTAAATTTACACTGATTTTGTTAGAGAATGATGAGGTTTTGTAAGAATACTTACCTTGTTAACTGACGGTGGAGTGTTAGGAACGTGAGCCTAGGATAAGTTTTTGTTGCCGTAAAGTTTAGGTTTGCTCCAAAAAATGTTTGCTAATGTCTAACGTTTATTTATAGTGTAAATGGATGTTTATGACTCGAACGCTTAACACTTTGATGATAGATAGTTGTCAATTCCATAGTTCAACTGCTGGTGGCTTGATAGATTGTCCACTTCTTGAGGATTTGTTAGATTAATACGGCTTTAGTCATGTTGCTGATATGCGAGAGAAGTGGGAACAAATATTGTATGACCCGTTAGCTACTTTACCTTTGTTAAGTAGGGAATTTTCAGGTTGTAGCGGAATTATTCATACGCACGGTATGTTAGGTTTGCAATTTGTACGATTATAATTCTTTGTTAGATATGTTAGCTATATTGATGCTAAAACTTTGTTGCAATAGGCATATAATATCATAGGTCAGTATATAACAGAACTTAGTTTATTTTATGTTTTCCAAAATGATACTCGAAACTATGACATGAATCAATAAGCGTTCAATACCATCATAGGCGGCTGGGTGGGATAGGAGACTGATGGGAGGGGTGTTATTTACTGATTTACGAATTTACCGCTTTTTAAAGATCAGTAAACCTATTACGCGATGTACTTGTGATGATTTTTGAATTCAAAGAACTTATTTTATGTTATGTCAGAAGTAAATTTTTGTATATTTTTATGTTATTTTATTAAAACTTTAGTTTCAGTATTCGTTGGGATTATGATATTTGGACGATGTTATGATGAATTTCTGTTAAATATTACTCAAGTAAAGGTAAAAAAAATTGAATTAACATTAGTAAATATATTCGTATGTCAGTAGTAGATGCTTGAGACAGGTTATGCTAAATTATTGTGTAAAAATGATTACTGTATGTTGTGCAAGAAATTAACATTGATATGTTAGAGATATGCTTGAAAAAGTTGTGGATAGGTCACGTTTGTAAACGTCGTTACGGTATTTACAGTCGTTAGTGCGGACTTTGGTTATGTTATTAGTTTATTCGTACTATGTGTGTTAGGTGTGCGTTGTTGATAGTTATATACGCTTAGTTAGCTATGTTATGTTAGCTTAATTATGTAAAAACGTTGTCGCTCTCTCTCAGCAATAACTCGATGGTGTATATAAAGAAATTTTGTGTATATGTTTATCCGAACTGATTCTCGAAAATGTGACATGAATCAAGAGATTAATAGATCAAAGGTAATGGAGAAGGGTGGCGGGGGTTGATGCGTTCTTGATTTCATGTACTTTTTAAATCATTACTAATTACAGTTTTACTATGATATTTTTATTCAAGAACTTAGTGTTTATCTTTTATGTCTTGGTTATGTATTACTTTGTATTAAACAAAATGGAAAATATGACATGATTCAACGATTGAAAGGGGTGAGTATATGCTATTCTTATATAAAACTTAGGTTCATATAAAGTGATACAATTTAAGACAACGGAAAAGCACTTAAGACAAGGTTACAACTCGAATATAATTATGGATAATTGATGATACTTCAAAAACTTTTGGATACATAGAACCCATTTGGACCCCGAGAAACCAACCCACACCCAGGGACCCCAGGTTAAAATATATATAAAGAATTAATATAATCCCCTATTATGAAGAGATTGTTATCCCAAAAATGGAAGAATAAGAATAGTATAAAACATTTAATACTGTTTATATGATAACATAAATGTTATTTAGTATATTCTATATATATATATTATATATATATATATCAGATATACTATATATATATATATATATATATATATATAAATATATAATTAT
This sequence comes from Trachelipus rathkii, assembly GCA_015478945.1. Classification (NCBI taxonomy): domain Eukaryota; kingdom Metazoa; phylum Arthropoda; class Malacostraca; order Isopoda; family Trachelipodidae; genus Trachelipus; species Trachelipus rathkii. Next base: position 9,413 of record JABUQX010100606.1, on the reverse strand, counting down.
ATATTATATATATATATTATTATATTATAGTATTAATTATATATAATAATATATATATATTATTATATATATAATATACACAAAAATGAAAGGGCACTGTTTTAAAATAGTAATATTGCCTTTAACAATTTTGCATTAAAATTTAACTAAAAACGACTTGATAGTTTAGAAAACTTCATTCTATTACAGACGTAAATATTACAACAAATCCAACTCCATGGGAATTTTTAATGTTTGTCCTCGATGAGAATGAGAACTGTAGAAGATCTAATATATCCTTAGGCTGCCTTTTCGAAACAAATGTTCACTGGAATCCTTCCTACGTCAGATGTAATCCTTGTGCTTTTAAATTTGATCTCATATCCAAGGTACAAACAAACAGATGCTAATAATTCCGTTTAACTAATTATGATGTTCATCTTTTTTTTATTTAAAATATTAGACTAATCATTGCCTAATTGGCCATTACACCTGATTTAAATTATTATTTCCATTTTTAAGCTATCCCACTTTCATCAGTTGACTTATTTTGTCTCATTTACTATTAGCCATATAGTAATAGTACTATATTTATTATGTTATAATTATTCATTTATTAAATATTCAGCTATATATAATTCATTTTAATTTATATGATTATTATTATTATTTAATTTATCATTATTACATTTTGTCCCATTTATGTTTTTCTGTGTCACCCAAAGTATTTAATTACCATTACCCTGATATATTGAGTTATATTTTCTTATTAATGTTTCAACTCAGATTAGTAAACGTATAAGAGAGATTTACAATACGTCACTTACAAAGTATAAGTAACGTATCAATTCTTTTCTAAATATTTAAAGTAAAATCACGTAAATTTTTAACATAGAGAAGCCCCAGACCAGTATTTAATAGTTATATCTAATAGAACAGACCCAGATGAGGAGTAATGAAAGTATTAAAACAAGTATGCTATTGTGAAGTCCTAGACCCAATAAGGAAATAGCTAATGAGGCACTGGAGGAAAGTGAGAGCATCACGAGAATATTACTAAAGGATACGTATGTTTTTTAATAAGAATTACGAGGAAGATAATCTGGCACTAAGAGCGTAAAGGCCATTAATTTTTAATCGATTTTCTTCATTTTTAATTATTAATGCGGATATAAAAAATTTACTATGAGTAAAAATGAATGAGTAGAGTACTATAGATTAAGTCAAGAATGATGAATACACAGAAAAAGAAAAAGGCCGTTAGTCGTTCATATTTACTGTCATATGATGCTTACGTTAGTCTGATAAGAAGCACCTTACCAAGTTGTATTAGTAGAAAAGACTGAGAGAAATTTCGAGTGCCAAAAGAGACGAATAGCTTGAGTTAACAAAGCATTATGAAAAATCTAGAAGCTAGTTGGGATAGGAGACTACGTGGATTTTATGGAGATAAACTATAAAGATACTATGAGAATAACTCAATAAATGAGTTAAAGATATTTATAGCAAAAATAATTGATCATACAGATGTTCAGATTCGAGTTGTATCGAGTTGTAAGGAATCTAAGATTTGAAATGCATAATTTTATAAGTATGGGAAAGAAAATTCAATGACATCAACGACTCAAGACACGGTAGCACTAACAACGCCACGCGCAATTTTGGATTTGTCTACATTTTCGTTAAAACGTGCTTTCAAATTTGCTCCAACACTGTGGATAAATAGATAGAAAATAGAATAGATTAAGATAGATAAGATAGATAAAATGAGCAAATCTTACATGAACTAAGAGATAATTCCGTTTACGTTAGATGTAAGTGGAGCATTCTTCACGTAAGTTTTACCCTCTAAAGTAATTGAACATAAGACGAACGCAAACTTGAGCATATTATTAGCACAAATGCATAAAATGCAAAAAAGACAAAGAGACGATAGATAAGATAGATAGACTGATGATATACCAAATTCACCACGATAAAATTATATAATGATAGTTTTAAAAATCTAAGATTCAAGCTAAATATGATGCAAGTCGGACTAGAGAAAGCCTTCCCTCAACCTCAACAGCTATACGTGTACCCCTTCAGTGAGTATTTCTTTCAGCTCAAGACACCTCCGGAGGGCTTTGCCCCCCTAGGAGAGACAGTCAAGAAAGTTGAGCACCCCTCAGGAAGTAAAATACAGAGCATGAATAATTTTTGCCCTCTGAGGTAAAATATTACAAACGAATAATCAGCAAGAAAATAATACATAAGGATAGTATTAAATTATAATTAAATAAGTAGCTAAGAATAAAGAATCATATAAAATCAGGCCATGAGGAGATAGCATCAAAATATATCATTACTAAGGCACGTCAGCGCCGGTAAATAGGTTAAATTTTCCTGAAAATTTATCCATAAATGTTTGTCTCTAGACGGTGTTTTTCTGCTTTCGTGTATATGTTGCTGGAAAGATGGGGTAATAAATTAGTTAAAATAATTATGAATTTGAGAGTGAAGTGAGTGAGGTTATTTTATCATATATAGATATAGAATATGAATTATATTTATAGGAAAAAGTTAAAATAGTAATATATAGTAATATAGAATATATAATATTATAAATATAGAATAGATAATAGATAGATAATAGTAATATAACATATGTAATCAATTATAATAGAATAAGATATATAATATGTATATGATATATATAATATATTATATATAGATATTATGAGATAAATAGATAGATATAGATAGATAGATAGATAGATAGATAGATAGATAGATAGATAGATAGATAGATAGATAGATAGATAGATAGATAGGTTTGCGTCAGTGTTTCTTTTTCCTTGCTTTTATTCTAAGTTATAGGAAGTTATATAAAAGCATTGAAATTATTAAAATAGTGAAAGAAAAACGTACTTGGCTCGCTCTACGCTTCTATGCAAAACTGAATAGTGAATTCGTTCAAATAAAAAAGCTGGTTTGGAAAATTATTTTTTATGAAAATAGTGAAAGGAAAAAGGTACTTTGCTCACGTTACGCTTCTATAAAAAACTGAATCGTGAATTCGTGCAAATGTAGAAGCTGACTTGGGAAGATTATTTTTTATTATTAATATATAATAACAACTTTCATTTTTGAAGAACTCAGCTCAAAGTTACAATAAACTCAACAGGATCTTTACAGAGAATTTAATAATTCAAATTTAACAATTCAAATTTTTTTTTTTTTATTAATAATTGTTTTTAGAATTTTGTAGCATATTTATCATGTTTTTATTTCAAAATATTTTGCAAGACCTCTTGTCTTTGGTGGCTGTTGTCTGTCGCCTAATCGTCTGTAGTACGACAGCATAAGAGGAAAAGGAACTTGATTGATAGTTATTAACGTATACAGTACATAAGTAAATGAGGAATAATATATATATAAGTAGATAACATTAGTATATTTTTTGATAGTATTTGTATAAAATAAGTATTAAATATATATATTACTGTTGGTAGCAAGATCATTCCGGTAACAAAGCCAAAGATTTATAAGTATTATTAATGATATAATAAATAAATAAGAGCAACGGTCGTGAATAAAATAATTATTATATATATATATATATATATATAATATTACTAGAAGTATCATTTACATTAGCGTATGTTAGTTGCTTTTAATTCACCCTTTACTGGCGAGGGTTTATTTATTACTGGCAAGTTGTAAAATTAAGTTACGATACCAGCTTTTATTACCAAGATAAATCTACGGTGTTACCCGACAAAGTTGGTTTTTGTCAAATGGGCGTGTCGGTTGCAGACATTAATGAAGAAAAAAAACCTTGCACCCGAACAGGAATCTAATTCTGAGTCGGCAACAAAAGAGGATGTGATCAAAAGACTTGTAAATAGTCGCCTAATTAGAAAAAAACTTAGGAAAGAAAAACGGATAAAAGACAAGACATAGTTCGTTCCGATATGGACCATAAACACACAAGATCAAATTGGTTTTCTATATCAGATTAAAAACTACTTCTTAAATTTTTAATTCATTATTAAGTGCTTCACCAACACAAATATTAAAATGTTATTAAAATAATTTATATTATTATCAATAAAATTTTACATAATATCTTATAAATAAAAAAAAAAATCTAATAATACAAAGTGCTTATATTTAATCTATTATATACATTGACTAAAAACTAATAGAATACACAAATTTAACTTTTTAAATATTATAATAAATATAATTAAAAAAAATTCAAAGCAATTTATTTTTCAACATAATATAAAATATATTATATTTTTACCTAGTCATTAGCAAGATATGAAAGTTTTTTTATAAGCTATTCTATACCAAGAAATAATTTTACAAAATATTAGTTTTTCCGATATATAATATAAATATTCTATTCTTCCATAAATTCTCCTTCTCTTTCAATTGAATATTTTCTAATAAATATCCCAAAATATCAAGAGGGAAAAATAATAGGATGTGCGTTACATTGAGCATTCTCGGAATAAAGAAATTAATAGCTAAGTTAGGAGAATCCTATAAGACATAACATAATAAGTTTCTGAAAAGAAAGCCCTGAACCTACCCTCTTCCTGCGCCTCCTTTCTGTACCATTATAGAAGCACTCGTCGCAATCAGAAACTCTCATCTTCCCTGTCCCCTATAGAATAAAACATAATCAAACTGTGGTGACTCGAGGACGATTCCTCATTTTATTTGGCTAATAACTCGTCAGAAGTGCAGAAAAAAAAAAATAATAAAATATTAGCGTATAAATATTTCTGTTCAGAGTCGAGTATATTGGAGAGAAAGTATTCATGTAAGTGCGAAGCCATGTAATCGGCCCTTAAGATGCATCTTTTTTTGACATTAAAATAATTTGTGAGCTGTAACTCCAAGACGCATATAATTTCTAAAAAATTTTCGGAAAAATTATTTTTTTGAAAATCACATACTTTGTTCCAATAACAAATCCAAAACTACTAATATGTACCAAATTTCTCAGAAGATAGAGAGAGATCTAGAAAGTAAAAATATTGTTGAGGCATCTCCTTCGACTAAAAGCCTGACACTATATATCATTTCAAATACTTCATCAGAAGGATCCGCCTAAAAGAGAGTGAATCTATAAAAATAATTGCGGAAGTATAAATATATACAATTATAACAAAATTCAAATGAATAAAAAAAAGTGGGTTTAGTGAAAAGATGAAACAACGTCTTGGAAGAACAAACAAGAGAACTCAAAAAAAGTCTCAAAGAAATGTACAAAACGTATCATGTACTATAATAATATGAAATGAAAATTAATGGACCTTAGAAAATAGCATCTTTAAATAAACGGAATGTATGTGTGAGATAAATAAACGAGAAATAAACGAGGAGGGTTTCTACAGGATTTTATCCTCCACTACTCTAAACATGAGTTTTCAATGTTTTTTTCAACTTATCCTCAAAAACTTCGCCCATACATACAGAAGCTTCACGGCAGATGTCCTTGAACACAGGTGAAAAAACAAACGAAAACCTATCACTGTTGATCTTTACAAACACAGTGTATAACTAAGGACAAATAACAAATGTTGTGAACCGTATTTTACGGGGATCCATATATTTTCCTCCGACCGCGACCGGGCGTAAAACGACAAATGTGACAATAAATTACTTCGAAAAAGTTATCATCCGAGTGTTTTGCCATATGTGACCTAATATCAAAACCAAAATAGTTAGTCTTTTATATATGCCCTGCGTAACCTAACACGTCATCCTGAGAATAATTTGGCCAGGATAGTTTTCCGAGCCTGAGTACAATGAAAATGTAGTCATTCTTACAGTAAATTTTAACGAATTTCAAGTTTTTGGACAGTTCTTTCTATTCACTACTCCAGAATTTTTTATTCGCGCAACTGATTTCAACTGAACCACCATTATTGCATAAGATTATGCATAATTTCAAGTTTTGAAATCTATGAACGAGGAAAATAGAAAATCTCTAAGAGTAAGTCTAAAATCGCCAAAGAAATGAGTAATAAAAAACTTAATTGAATTTTAAATTCTAAATTACTAAAAAAATCATTCTGAAAGAATGACTACACAGACACACAAAACAACCGGAAAACAAGCACGCTCACCGGGAAATCACACAAAAAATTCATCCAAATGTTGGGCTTTTACTTATAATGTTCAAAAAATCAACTGAAAATTCCGAAGGGATTTATGTCCATTTTAGGTGGGCTGAAAAATGCGACCCCGAAAATAGGGCCCCAAATTGCGTTCTTGCCCTTTAAAACACGTTGTAAAAGATCAAAGTGATAGGTCGAATTACACAGCAACAAGGAGCCGCTGAACTTCTGTTATGTATGGGCGAAGTTTTTGAAGGATAAGTTAAAAAAAAAACACTTGAAAAACACCCGCTATTTTGAGGATAAAAATCCCATAGAAACGTTCTTGTCAATTGTAATTACCCAATGGAAAAGCAGAAAGTATTGCAAAAACTATTCGTTAATATTGTTGACTGAATCTTGATTTAAAACTAGAACAACATTAATACTTTTGAATTTGATGGTGCTTCTAATATAGCTGGAAAAATTGGAGGTGTAAGAAAAAGGCTTCAGAAGAGGGCAACACAAAGAAGGTTCTCTATATCAACTGTATAAAAAAACACATAGGCACCACATATATTGTCCCTGCCAGCAGCCTCCTGCAGGAATAAAATCAGAAGGTCAAAAGTTTTTATTTTTATTTGCACAAGACATTTACAAACTTTTTAGCAAGTCGCCAAAAAAAAGAAAAATTTTTGCATGATATTTCAATCATTAATCAATGATCCAATCCTCAAGATTCCAGAATGCATGAAGTGAGATGTTACTCATACCCTAACAGATAGTTGAAAAATGCGTTCTTCAGGAGACCTACTACCCCAAGTCGAAGAATTTACGATGGCACTTGTGCGAATCCATAATTCCACAAATGTAAGGGTGGACGTTACCTTTCTATCCACCATACAATTGTCCAGGGGCATGTCTGCGCGATGAGGAAATAAGAATGAAAGTTTCCTTGTCACCCTTGCTTATGTAAATGAATGAAACTCCTTAGATTGCACTCTCTCTATGGCCTTGCTACCTCTTGTAGCAATGCTTTGCAAAAAGAGGACCTTTAGTATTACACATAAGTCAATCCCCCTAATGTACTGGAACAATAATGCATCCTAGCAAAGAGAGTACATTGCAAATCTCAAGTGAGGTAGAGATCGTCTAATAGTGACTAACAAAAAACGTTATCTGGAGTGAGTGATAAAATAATGGAAGGGTAGTTGCGCATCCCGAAATGCGCCTGATGGCTCTGTGATGAAACCATAAGAAAATTGCTCCCTTTAAAGGTCATGAATAATATATCTGCCTACTCGTGTCCAATCTGAAAAATTGAAGAAAGGTATTCACAGCGGACAAATCAATCTCGATTTTATAAAAATATTTCTCTATATTGCTTGTCGCTTTAAGACGTTTCAGTCATTAACATATACTTTACCACCGGACTATTCTTAAGTTTAGAAAATTGTGCCAGCAAAGCAACGGAACACAAAAAATAATGATTTTTTTTTTCGTGAAGCGAAATTTAATTTATTCATACCGTGGAGCAAGGACTATCGAGACAACATATATTTCCGTATGTTTAATGCGGAAAGGGTGTACTAGCTGACCTGATATCTTTCAATTTAGATTTTTGGTCAAATATCAATATGTTTACCTTTATATATGTGCTCGAAAGCGAAATAATGTTAAAAGTCATGATAAGTTATGTTCCCAAATAATGTCGGAAAGATTATGTTCGGAGAAGCGGAATCCGTGTGGATATTGCGAGTTACTAATTAAAGCTCTGTGAAAATTTCTGTCTTGTTACTATTCCTAAATGTATACGATAGCCTCGGTATAAGAACCTATAGTTCAGTACTTATGAACCCGATTTTACTACAAGATTAGATCAAGGAAACATATGCATATCGCTGCCAGAATCATCCCTAATTGCATCTGTATTGATCATACCCGCTCGCAGCGTCTGGTCTGCGAATCCAACTGAGGAGTTTTCTAAAAAAAACAAGTGCTGTAATTAAGTTATTCTACGACGAAAAAAACTCCTCGTATACGATTCCTTTAAAATTACCTTACCTTTTTAATACCCCTAACTTATTCTAGCAGTTACTAGCTCGTCTCGGCTCCGTCATCTCCACTGCGCTCTCTCTCTCCACGAAATGTCTATTTACCTCCTCCTATTATCTATATTATATATTATATATATATAATATATTACTTTAATAATATATCAATATATATTTATAAGTAATATATATATATATCATATATATATAATAAAGACTATATAATATTACTATATAATATTAACTATATTATAATATATATTATTATAATATATATGTATAAATATATAAATATATATATATATATAATATATCATATTATATAATAATAATATATATATAAATCATATATATATATATGATATATATATATAATATATATATAATATTAAATTAATGTGTGTGTGTGTGTGTTGTTGCTGATTTATGTGTGTGAGTAGTTGAGTATGATGTGTATCGATATGATATGTGTCTGTGTTACTAGTTATAAATATACTATATATATATAGGAATTTATTTTTTACCAAAACTGCATTTTCCTTATTTGAAAAGGTCATATTACTCAGTATGTGTATGTGTTATATATTATATATATAATATACGTATTATATATCTAGTAATGTATCAATCTTTATTATAAAATCACAAATAATTATATATATTTAAACCACCCGTTGTACTAGAATAAAAAGTGAAAATAATAAAAGAAAATGAGTACATTAATATATACCTATAAATATAGCGTATATAAATATATATATATATATATATTTATATATATATCCATATATATATTTTAATTATAATTAATCTTTCTCAAAATTTCAATGTTTTCGTACCCTTATGTTATTTTAGTTATCTAAACTTCATAATAAATTTCACAAATAGGTTCCTAAAAATAATAAAAATAAAAGAAATCGAGTTTAAACGTATTTTAAAATTTTGTGGTTAAGTAAGACAGTATATGTTTAAGAGCTGTAAGATAAATATTAACTAGTACACAGCATTCCTGTAAATCCTCTTTATAATATTTTGAGATATACGCTAGGTAAACTATATTAATATAGTTTATCAAACATGACATAAAGACATAAAACAAATCATGTTAAAGGCCCATAAACTCACCGGTAAGAAAATCTGTCTGATAAAGATAACACTGGTTCCCTCATTATACCCTGTAAGTGAGAACTAAACTCAAGTTCGCAGTTAGAAATAAATCCACCCTAAGGCTTTCTTGTTATTTTATATATTAAATTAGGCGCCACGTATTTTGCTACTGATA
>JABUQX010100605.1:25000-32223 GCA_015478945.1 Trachelipus rathkii | reverse complement strand
AACTTTTTTAAGTTCGATATTGTATTATTTTTGAAGTGATTTATTCAATCTATCTAAATCAAAATGAATACATTATAGATCCTATATTAAACAACATATTAAACTTGTCAACATTTTTAAAAAATTTTAAACAAAAACTTTCCTGAAACTTATTTGATATTAATTTTATCTATTTATATTTAGTCTATATTACAACACATCTGAATGAGGACCACGAATCGGTCGAAAGCTTATGTACAACTTTGTAATTTATAATTAAATTTCTTAAAATCACTCCCCTAAGATCTATAATTTCTAACATTGATTCCCCTACATACAAACTATCTAAATGGTTAGGCAACTTTTAGCAAAATCTTATTAGTTTAATATTTCAATTCATCTTGTATCGAAATTTATACATTTTTATATTCTTTATAAATTTGCATCTAGTAATTCTTTTAATATATAAGTAGTCCGCTACCGTAGTTCAATCCGTAGAGCGACAGATTCGCATGGCAAGGGGCCCGGGTACGATCCCTAGTCCGGATCCTAGGTAGAAATTACCTAGAGAAGTTCACCCTCCTAGAATAGGAGGTGTAAACTTTTAATAATAATAATAATAATAATAATAATAATAATAATAATAATAATAATAATAATAATAATAATAATAATAATATAATATAATAATAATAATAATAATAATAATAATAATAATAATAATAATAATAATAATAATAAATAATTGATTATGTAAATGATTTTTTTCTTTAATCAATTAATCAATTTTAATCAATTTTAATCAATTTTAATCAATTAATTTTTTTCTTTATTTACTATGTGTATAAACTATTCAAAATATTTTGATGGACAAATATTAATCAATTATACATCTACCATTCTCATTCTTATTATAATTCCAAAAGGAATCCTTTTTGTTTATTATTTAATTTACTGTAAATATGATAACATAATAATTATTAAAATGTTTAAATATTTTTAGTTCCTCCTGAAGATGAGAGCTGCATCTCTCGAAACGTAGCAAATAAAAATATGATTTTCAGGGCTTTGGTTATTATATATAATATAATATATATATATAGTATATATAATATATATATATATATATATATATATATATATAATATATATATATATATATATATATATATATATATATATATATATATTATATATATATATATTTGACTACAGAAAAGCAAATTGCCGCCCATCCCTAAATAATTTATTTAGGTATAGTGCATGCAGTGGTGAGCCGGTGCTGGTTAGGCGAATCTGTAGCTAACTCTCTTGCCGTTTAATTAAGCAGGAAAGCGAACCAGCAGCTAACTCTTATGACAAAGCAGATACTAGTTTGTTAAAATTTTGGCAACTCATTATTGAGTGTACTTAATGATAAATACAAATGGTCAATTGTGGGATTGTTTGAAAGGATAGTTAGTTCCTTTAGTTTTGACAAACTAAGGAAACTATATATATATATATATATATATTATATATATATATATAAATATAATTATATTAAAAATAATATATATAATATTTAAATATATATAGTAACTATGTACTTATATCTCATATATATATATATATATATATAATATATATATATATATATATATATAATATATATATATATATATATATATATATATATATATATATATATATATATATAAGAGAAAGTAATAATTATCTCTTGCCAGAAATTTTTATTAAGAATTTTCCTTAAAATTAAGGAAAAAATGTCACTTGCTACATCATAACGAAATTTATGGAGTAGATGGTTACAGCTTCATAACCACACAATCTTCGAAAAAAAGACATGGCATTTACAAGCTAATTGTGAAGAGATAATGTTTAAATTAAAATATTCAGCGATTATAATCCAGCTTTTAAGCTACGCCACCCATCATTATTTCTCATCTTTTCCCTCTCTGTCAATATAAAAATGCGTTCGGACACCAGAACGTATAAATATTTTAATTTTAAAGTATGGATCGGCCCAAACTTTTTGCTTGTAAATGAAAAGAGCATTGTTTCATTTATTTGATAGTTATTTTTTATCACTTGAGAATGCTAACTAATCAATACCAAACTTTGTCAATACCACGAGAAAAGTAGATAAGTAACGTAAAATAAAATTCTAAACAATATTAATATTTTGTTTAATTATTATTATACAAAACTTTCAAAAAAAAAAAAAAAAAAAAAAATAATAAACGCCCCCAATTTTTTTTTCCTTTTTATTTTTTTTATTTTGGTTTAGACAGATCATATATATATGTATATTTCAATAAAGAAGAGTATTTATTATATATAATATATATATATATATATATATAATATATATATATATTTATATATATATATATATATATATATATATATATATATATATATATATATATATTATATATAATATATATATATATATATATATAATATTATATATATATATAATATATATATATATGGGCATCGTTACTCGAAAAAGTTATTCCGTTACCGTTACTCCGTTACTTGGAAAAAGTAATTCCGTTATCGTTATTCCGTTTCTTTGAAATGAAAAATAAAAGAAACGGAAGTTCCGTTACTCAGTTACTTTTAGCTTTAGACTACGACATTAATTACGGTATCTTAGGTAATTTATAGGTTTGTTTATATTAAATTTTCAACATTATCATTATTATTAAAAAAAAATTTATTAAAAATTATTCATAATTATTACTTCAAAAATTAACAATTATACATAAATTAAAAACACATATATATCCTATAATACTTTATAATTCCTACAGTTCCCCTTATCTCCCTTACCCTTATATAAGGGTACTATTACTGCTCTCCTACAATCGCTTGGAACTATACCTTCCATAAACGCTTTGTTACACAGCTTCCAAATCCACTCAATCACTTTCTCGCCTCCGGTTTTGATCATTTCACCAGTAATTTCATCTATACCTGCAGATTTACCATTCTTTAACTTTCCCACTCTACCCATTGCCTCCTCCTAACTAATGATCTCATCCCCAAAATAGCTATTCCTTCTTGCACCATCAAACCCACACTCATTCATTACTGACAATTTTATACAGATTTTCGAAGGGTTCCCTCCACACTCTCCTCACATCCATTTCATCAGTTAAGAAAGCACCATTCCTATTCATTATTCTATGCAGATTCCCTACTTCCCCTTATAGTATATATATATATAATATATATATATATTATATATATATATATATATAATATATATATATATATATATATATATATATATATATTATAAAAGGATTTTTTAGCTTGACCGGGGTGGTCAATTGGCTATCAACATTCAAAGAAAGTCGAACAAAATGTAACGGACTAAAAGTAACGGAGGAAAAAATAACGGAAGTTATTCGGTTCGTTACATGAAAGAAAAAGTAACGAGTCCATTACTCCGTTACTCAAAAAACTAGTTCCGTTAGTAATGGAGTAACGGATCGTGCCCACCTCTGTATATATATATATAATATATATATTAATAATTATTTACTATATATATATATATATAATATATATATATATATATATATATATATATATATATATATATATATATATATATATAATATATAAAAATTTAGTTGATGCCACCGGAGAGTAATTTTGGCCGGAGGCCGGAGAGCCGGAGCCGGAGAATGAAAAAATTTTAATTCCGGCCGGAGGCCGGAGTCTCCGGCCGGAGAATGAAATTTTCCAGTTTATACCTGCATTGATATATATATTATATATATATATATATATATAATATATATAATATATATATATATATATATATAGTATATATATATATATATATATTATATATTATTTATATAGAATCTAACATATATATAATATTATATATAATATATATATATATATATTATATTTATTTATTTATTTTTTACAGGGTTTATGTGAAAGTTGTTAAGAACATCTGTTAATAATTTCCATTCTGATTTATGTCTTCTCTAGTGTGGGATTACTTTAAGATTAAAGTAAGCGATAATAGTAAAGCTGAGTGTCTTTTGTGCGCTACTAGGAATACATTACTTATCAATAGGAACCAAAGAAAGGTTCAAAATATTATAACACAAAACCTTTACTGATCATCATAAATAAAAAAAAACCATAAAACCACATATTTGAAGATAAAGAAATATCTGAATCTTCAAGAGAAAAAGTGGCCGAAAAAAGAAAACATTGATATCACAGACACAGCAGATAATGATCCATGTCCATCCATATCATTAACTTCTACCTCTATTAAAAAAAAAAGATTTCTTGTAGCCTTACACTGTTTTGAAATAACTGAGAAAACAAAGATTTGGAACATTATTGATAGAAAAAGCACAGAAATTAATTTCAAAATTGGGGAAATGATGCTGTGGACAATCTGCCATTTTCTTTTGTAGAAGGACATTGGATTTAAGAGATTAAAAAATAATCAGGTATGTCCACAATATAATATTCCATGTCAAGGAGGTTCTTTTCAGAAGAGATTTATCCCAATAATATATATAAGGGTAAAAAACAAAATAGCACTTCAGCTGCAAGAAATTCAAGCAATATTATTAACATCAGATATTTGGACTTGCTCATATAACAAAGAAAGCTTTAATAAGTATGTCAGGGCATTGAATTGATAAAGATTTTCAAAGGAAGATTGGAACATTACAAATCAGTAGTTTTTAGTTTCTCATTCAGCAGAAAATATGTCTGAAAAAGTGAAGAAAATATCTTAGTTTTGGAGATGTAAAAAAAAAAAAAAGAATATTCAATGTTGCCTAACAGATAATGCCAACCAAACATTACAAAAGGTATGAGGGCGACAGGTGTTATAAATGAGACATGTTTTATTCATTCCTTACAGCTAGTAAGTAATCCATGATGCTATATTTTCTCAAAAATCAATTAAGATTTAATTACTTTATGTAGGAAAATTGTAGGGCATTTTAGTAGATCACCAATTCCTACAACTAAGTTAACTGAAATTCAAAAAATTCTCAAATTTGCCAATACACAAGCTTATCCCAAGGTGTGGAAAACAAGATTGGAACTCATCAGTATTATAATGTTTGCAAAGGATCATTAGAGCAAAAATTTGCAATAACTATATATTCTTCAAATTCAAAAAAAACAATCTAGAAATCTTAAATGCAAATCACTGGAAGCTAATAGAGAATATAATTAGATTGCTACAACCATTGAAGGCATTAACTAAAAGAGGAGTGATGATGATGTAGATTTATCTTTTGTAATACCTGCATGCAAAAATATTTAGCAAAAACTTGGAAGGATAGCCGTGTTAAAAACTATGCAAGATGAACTTTTAAATTGTTACTGAACGTTTGGTACCATTAAAGAGAAGGAAAACTTATGTACTTGCAACAGTTTCTAAATCCACAATACAAAATAGCTCCCTTTGATATTTTTGATCAGAATAAAATAAATTTATGCTCAAAGAAGAAGTACTTTTTATAAAAGTTAAAGAAAATATTATATTAAGTTCAGATTCTGATGAATAAAATGATGATCAAAATGATCAGTCTCATCCAGATTCACATGAAGAATCTGAAATGAAACGGCAGATATTGAGAAGGAAACACTTTCAATTTTCTGGAAGTGCTTTGATGACATGCTACAAGAAAAATCGTCAGAAGAAAATGAAGAATATTCAGATTAATCAAACCAAGTGGAACTGATCAAAGGAGAAAAAAGTTAAAATGCAAACGTAGAAGCAGCAGTTAGAGAAAACAACATGAATTAGAAAATACTATCAAACTACTGTGGATAAAATTTTGCAGACCACTTATGGAACGAAATTCGGATGCTGATCCACATTTAGGTGGAAAGAAAGAAAAGCTCTTTATCTGATTGCATCTTAACCTGAAGTTGCTAGAAATATCTCTCTTTAATTTCAAGTGTAATTTGCAGAAGGAAATGTTTAGCAAGCAGTAAAGTATTTATACAAGTAAAAGGAATTGTCTTTCTCCAACACTAGCTGATTCAGCTCCGGTTTCTTCATCTAATTTAAAAGGCATTGATGGTTAAATTATTAGAGAATGGTGACCTAAATAGAAGCATAAACCTATTTAACTTTCCTTCATAGACTTTGTGTTTACAATATAATTTAATTTTCTCAAAAAATTCTATTGTGATACTCTATACGGTATCGATAACAGCTGGTACATGCACTTTATAATATATATATATATATATATATATATTATATAATATATATATCATATTATATATATATATATATATATATATATATATATATATATATATATATATAATATATATATATATATATATATATAATATATATATATATTATATATCTATAGATATTAAATGTATAAAGTTTTATTTTTAATTTTTTTTTAAAACTTAAAAAAAAAATTTTAATAATTTTAAAATTAAGATTAAAATTATAATTTTTTGTCTTTGGGTCAGATTTGGCCAGTGTTAGTTTTTAAAAGTTCTTTTTACCAATTTCATATACTGTATTTCTGTATTGCATTTTTTTTAAAGCTAGATTTATCAAAAAGTGTATTTTTGTTAGGGGTAGTGATTTTGGATATCATACCCTTTTAAGTTGTTTATCAAATAATTAGTCAATTTAATAAACAGTGACATATTGAAATATAGATATTTTTAGACATAATTATAACACTAATACTAGTTATTATTATTAGACTTAATATTGTCACTACAACAAAAATTTATGTAAATAATTTTTTTAAAACTTTTAATTGAAATTAGTTTTTCTAAATAAAGTTAATTCATTAAATGTCTCTTTAGTACTTTCAATGAAATATAAACTATTTTTATTTTCCAACTACCTTTTAAAAAAGTATATGTCTCCGGCCGGAGAAAGCCGGAGACTAGTGGTCTCCGGCCGGAGGCGGAGATCTTTTAAAAAGGCCGCGAACTCGGCCAAGGCCGGAGCCGGAACCGGAGATCCGGTGCTATAAATTTATATATATTATATATATATTAGATATATTTATTATACATTAATATATAAAATATAAATTATATATATATATATAATATATGCATACTATATATATAATATATATATATATATATATATATATATATATATATATGTCCATATAGGCCCTTTTCTGTTTTACACAATGGTCAGTTTTGAATTTTTTTTTTTTTTTTTTTAATATATTGCT
>JABUQX010100605.1:0-12500 GCA_015478945.1 Trachelipus rathkii | reverse complement strand
CGAGGAGGGAAACTACGATCCTTAAGCGAGAGGAAAGACTCGCTTTAATCCACTGAGCTACTATGAACTCCTTATGCGTTTCTTTATACGCCAGCTTTAAAGGATATTTAAGTAATAGCTTTAATGTTTCTAATTTAATTTAAATAAATCTAATTTCTTATGTTTTTATGTTTAATCACGTGCGCTCACAGAGTCGGGGATGCGAGGCAGAGCCCCCGTAAACAAACCCCCTTCTGCGATGTATTTAAAGTAGGAAACATATATAAAATAATTTTTTAGGATCATACATTTTCCTTTCATCTAGCCATTTTAACTAGATTTCATATTCATTATTTTTTTCATACTTCAAACTGTTTTACCCACTTACTCCCAACTTTAAATTATTTTTATATAATTTCCTTAAAAAAAATTACGCAATAAACTATATATATATATATATATATATATATATATATATATATATATATATATATATATATATATATATATATATATATATAGTATATATATACCGGTATATATAGACGGGATATATATATATATATATATATATATATATATATATATATATATATATATATATATATATATATATATATATATATATATATATATATATATATATATATATATATATGGTCAAGAGTAAACTGTGTGACACATCTCCGATTCTGGATCTTTTTCATGGCACAGCAAGCGGTCTACTCAACATATGGTTGGTAGAGAATAATGGACCAACCTCTTCGTAATGTTACGTGGAAACATTGTAGAAGCAATGGATGTTGATAATCCTGACACCTGTGAAAGGAAAGCCAATAACACTTGCGAAAAAGAAAGCTAATAAAATCAAATCTGCATTAAAAACGAAAAAGACCCGATCACAAAGAAATAAATCCAGAGAAATCATTGCATTAGAATTTGAGTCATGTTAGTCGAGTCCAATATTTGGACATTGATGAGGGTATCCGCGATCAACAAGACATATTTTTTGACGAAGAAGAGATACTCTCTGAGGAAATACCAATACGACGGAGCTAGGCAATTGAAGGAAGCTTCACTTTTTGTTCAGAAGAGTATAACCATATTTAGTGATAAGGATGAAGATATTATTAGTTAGGGCCTAGTGAATAATAACATTATTATTAATAATGGTGGTAATAGGAATGGTGATTGTGATGGTGGTGATAATGATATTAATAATAACAACGTCCCCTCCTTGAATAGGGCTCTGCCCGTGAGTGGTGGTGACATTTGTAAAATATATATATATATATATATATATATATATATATATATATATATATATATATATATATATATATATATATATATATATATATATATATATATATATATATATATATATATATATATATATTAATCTCAGAGCAATCTCTACGGATATAAAGAAGATCCTGGGGGTCGTATCAATGACCATTAAAAACTGATGATCAGCTCGAAGAACCTCTGGGTACATTAATACCAGCCACACAACATTCTTTGGATCGATCCCAGAGGAGGCATATATTCTTTATTTTCTTGTTATGGTTTTTGTTTGATAATTGTTTTACTGCTGTCATTTCAATGTTAAAATTATATATATATATAGCAGCAGTATAGCAGTTATATATATATATATATATATATATATATATATATATATATATATAAGTATATATATATATATATATATATATATATATATATATATATATATATATATATGCGACGACGCGTTTTTTCGATATATATATATATATATTAATCTAAGAGCACTTACGGGATATAAAGAAGATCTGGGGTCGTATCACCGACCATTAAAAACTGATGATCAAGCTCGAAGAACCTCTGGGTACATTAATACTCAGCCACAACATTCTTTGGATCGATCCCAGAGGAGGATATATTCTTTATTTTCTTGTTATGGTTTTTGTTTGATAAATTGTTTTACTGCTGTCATTTCATGTTAGAAATTATATATATATATATATATATATATATATATATATATATATATATATATATACATATATGTGTTGTTTGAGTTATATATATATATATATATATATATATATATATATGTCTATGCGACGACGCGTTTTTTCGATGGGTCGAGTCCTGGTGCGAGGGAAATTTTTCTCCATATATATATATATATATATATATATATATATATATATATATATATATATATATATATATATATATATATATATATATATATATATATATATATATATATATATATATATATATATATATCACTTTCACGTTAAACTTTTGTACTTATTTGAATTCTTCATAGAAGTGTGCTAGGAACTACTTCAAGGTGGCCACATGGCGTTCCTCTGGGGTGCTCCTGGGTTACAACAACTGTTGCGACGAAATTCTACAATAAAAAGAGGAGAAAATTTTCACTCGCGTCTGGATTCGAATCATTGATAACAGCGTCGCCGTTAGATAATGTACAGGACTCTTACCATTGCTCAAATTCTTCGCCTATATATAGTATATATATATATATATATATATATATATATATATATATATATAGTTATATATATATATATATATATATATATATATATATATATATATATATATATATATATATATATATATATATATATATATATATATATATATATATATATATATATATATATATAAAGTTCTGAGATTCAACGGTGATATCGAAGCAGGGGACTTGAAAACTGTTAGGAGATTCTTTCTTTTTTATGCAATCGGATTGTCTAACGGGGACGCTGTTGCCAATGGCTCGAATCCTGGCACGAATGAAATTTTTATGTCTTATAAATGATCCGCTCATGTAACCATGCATAGGAAGGAAGTCAAATACACAGGTTCACCAAAAAAAAAATTATATGTTGACCACAGTTAATCTAAATGAAATGTTATGTTTATTAAAGTTAAAGCTGGATAACCATAATATTTGTAAAATATTTTTGAAATAAGAATTGGAGATCAGATAGAAGAATTCTAAATTGCATCTTTCTAAATCTATCGCTTGGTGGTCAAAGAATAAATATATATTTTTGACTTCCTAAGCATTTTAATACACTAAAAACGTACAACATTAAAATATTAAATCTCCAAAAATTGTCCACCTGCAAAATTTCTGCTCTTCTTTTGCTTATTCTGTTTCCTACATCCTTCTCTTCTCCTATATTGTTTATTATATATGAAATCCTACACCTTCTCCAGCTGTTTCCTCTCGCAATCAGACACCCCCTCTGCCCTTATTATTTTTTAGTTTTTCTTTTATTAATCTTAAGACGAACTATCTTTGCTTCCTCTTCAAAGCATTTGTGTACGTTATGGAAATATGAGTTTCACACCCCCTAAGCACTAAGCACTAAGCACATTCTTGCATTTATTTCTACCGGTTATGTATTTAAAACAATCTTTAATTTTCACTTCCATTGATTTACATACTTTCAAAAGTAAATTGGAATATATATATATATATATATATATATATATATTATATATATATATATATATATATATATATATATATATATATATATATATATATATATATATATATATATATATATATATATATATATATATATATATATAGTGTTTAGAGAGGGGTGTCACCCTCTATTTTTATGTAAATAACAAGATATACTCTACAAAAAATATGAAAATAAAAACTAAAATTGTCGCTCTTTAGGAAAAAAAGTTACAGCCTCTCAAAGTTGTTAAAACTCCCATAGACTTTTCATTTTTGATCCATCAAGGTTAGGTCTCATTTCAGGCCCTCTAGTTCAGGTTATGATAAGTTTTGTTAGGTATACACAGAGAAAATCTATGTAGAATTAACAAATCTTATCATAACCTGAACTAGGATGGCCCTAAAACGAGCACGAGGCCCACTAATTTTTATTATAAGAAAGTCTATGGGAAAATTTTAAACTTTCAGAGGCTGTAACTTTTTTTCCTAAAGAGACTGCCGATTTTCGTTTTCACTATTCTTCATTATTATTTTTTTAGAGTATATCCGTGATTTTTAGAAAAACGGTGACACCCTCAACAATGTTAATACCATATATGTATATATATATATATATATATGTATATTAAATAAATTTATGTGTATATATATATAAATATATATATATTATTATTTATATATATATATATATATATATATATATATTATATATATATATATATATATATATATATATATATATATATATATATAAGTGAGTGTGTCTGATGGTATGTGTTATTGGTTCCATTATCTTATGTAAGATTGAAAATACGATTTTTCCCCCGTTGTCATGGAAATTTTGACGTCATTAATTTGATCAGTTGGAGTCCATCTAATAGAATTATTTTTTTTTTGTCCTCTTCAGTTCCCCGTTTTTCCTTTTTATATATATTCCCTTGTTTATTTATGTTCCCATTCCTTTCTGTTGCTCATTATCACTCAATTATATTAGACTAAAATATATATATATATATATATATATATATATATATATATATATATATATATATATATATATATATATAAAAATATATATATATATATATATATATATATATATATATATATATATATATATATATATATATAAATATATATATATATATATATATATATATATATATATATATATATATATATATATATATATATATATATATATATATATATATATATATATATATATATATATATATATATATATATATATATATATATATATATAAGGAAAATTACATTTTTGAACGGTAAATTGTGTGTATACACGAACGGGATATTGAATGTCGTTCTTGTCGTCCTTAAACTTCCGAGAAAGGAATAAGTTTCATCTTTTTAAGCGTCCTATATGTGAGACTTTTGCTTTTGATACCGTACGACAACCCTTATGCAGATTAAGCAACTGTGGCGGCGGGATAAAATTTTGAAGGGCCCCCCACAACACCTATGAGTTTAGAAGCCTGTCTTGTAAAGTAAACGATGTGATTCCTCCAAGGAATATCACAAGAAAAGAAAGAACAAGAATATTAAGGATAGAAGAATATAAGAGTTGTATTTTCGATTATGAAGGAATTGTGTTTTTGAGACAATGAAAACGACCTAGTTTTCTCTGCATTTTTTTTTTTTGTAAAGAGACAGATCAGACGTCTGGCTTCCCAAGGTTAACTATCCTTTTGGTATCAACTAATTGTGATTATGCTGGACACTTTCCAAAATGTAAATATTAGTGAAGGTTGGGGTCATTATCTGAAGAGTGAATAGGTAATAAAATTGTAGATAGGTCATTAACGAAAATTAGATAAAGAACATGTGCACATAGAACAAAAACCTTGAATAGTATTGATAAATTTAAAAGGTAAACCGGTGGCTGTCTACACCAGCTCATTTAGAACGGCCGTCACAGAGAGTAGAATAGATATTGAAAGAGGAAAGTTTTGAAATCGATGTTTTGTACAAGACTACCCCACTCCCCCCAGCGAAGCTTTCGATATGTCCAGCTCCACAGTAAAAGATTCATCGAAATTCTCAAGAGTAAAGGACGAAGTCAGAGAGAAAGGAATATATATATATATATATATATATATATATATATATATATATATATATATATATATATATATATATATATATATATATATATATATATATATATATATATATATATATATATATATATATATATATATATATATATATATATAGTCGGAGCAGGAGCTCGGAACCATGGAGTTAAACATATTTGTAGGAACCGGAGATGAAATCGGAGCCATGATAAGCAATTTCAGTGGAGACGGAGGCATTAAAATTCTTGTTTCCTAACTCCTGTTATAATTATTTTATTTACAACTAGTTTTAATATCAAATTTTAGTTTTTAGCTTTAGCTCTTTAATTTATTTTAATATCTTTAAGTCAGGAAATTGTTCGGGCTGATGTTTCAGTGTGACGGTAACACCCTATTAAAAGTTAGATTTTGGACCCCAGTCGGAGCCGGAGCCGGAGTCTCGGCTTCAAAAGTATTGGCTCCGGAGCTGGAGTTGCAAACTTCAAATAAGGTGGCTCCGGAAACGAAATCACACTAGCTCCCCAGTTCAAAACAGCAAATATATATTTTTTTTCATTCACATTGGTTTCAACAGGGTGGTGATTTTTTGTATCTTTGAGTTGGTCATTTTTTGTCATTTGTCAAAGGTTAGCTTGAATTTCAATATCTCGGCTTTGGTAATTACTAAAATAAATTTTCAAGTTTATGTTGAGCACACTGAATGGTACAAATTAGGTAATGAAACTTTGTTTCTAAAAATATTCCTTCAACATTGATTTTTGTCAAAATTTTTATCAAAGGCGCCGAAAAAGTCACTTTTGGAGCGATTTTTAGAGAGGAGGAAAAGTCATTTCATCTAAAGTGTAGAGCTTAATATCTCTGGTGGCAAATATATAAAAGTTTGATGATATTTACACACATTAAAGTACTCTACTATAAGTAACTCCGCGTAAAATATTGAGCTTCAAACTCAAGTGGTTAAGAGATACATCCTTATAAATGTCATAAATATAGTGATGCACTGCAGATCCGGCTCCGGAAAGGCCTCATATCCGACTCCGGTCGGAGACCTCTTATGTCTCCGCACTCCGGCTGGAGTTTTATGTAGCCTTAATTAATAATTATTTTTAATAATAAAATTGAAATTTAATTACCTTGCGGGAAAGGAGGCAAAATAATAATAAAAAAAATGAACAAAATGTTTAAAAATTATTTAAATTTATATTTTTGGGGACTAGAACAACGACAAGAAATTTGAAGAGAGTGAAGAAGAAAAAATTACCCTTTTATAACATTTAATACATTTGTTAGAAAATAAAGATGAAAACTCTGAAAATTGCAATATATATATATATATATATATATATATATATATATATATATATATATATATATATATATATATATATATATATATATATATATATATATATATATATATATATATATATATATATATATATATATATATATATTACACTGGGTGGTTATAATTAAACTGATGGTGTTCCAAGAGGCATAGCACACGCCCCAAGGAACGTAGCTGTCTGAAACTTTGAGGATATGCTAAAGAGGCAGTGCAATCGCGAATGATGCAATAAAAATACCTAGTTGCAAATGTCGCCAACAGGTGAATATATATGGCACTGTACGCATGTTCCGCACGTGCAGGAAAGAGGCAGGAATGAGCACACACATGATAACTGTGACACAGGCACGTTTATTTGGAACTATGGTTAGAAATACTGTTCAATATGGCTTCCCGACCGACTCCACTGCATGCTGCATCCGTAACACAGCATGGTTGACAGTTGCTCGCAGCATATCTGGGTAATCTGAGCAACATGCATGTGTATTGCTCATATTGAACAGTATTGTTAACCATAACTCTCTCTCTCTCTCTCTCTCTCTCTCTCTCTCTATATATATATATATATATATATATATATATATATATATATATATATATATATATATATATATATATATATATATATATATATATATATATATATATATATATATGGCTATTTATAAGTGGTTGACTCCAGGAGCGAAAATCAATAATTAATGTATCGTTATTTTAATAATTTTAGGGTAAATACATTAAATTTTTGGGTAAACTAACCTAACTTAACCTAACCTAACCTAACCTAACCAAACCAACCTAAATTAACCTAACCTAATATTAACGTAGTCCAACACTTATAAAAATGTTCTATATATATATATATATATATATATAGATATATATATATATATATATATATATATATATATATATATATATATATATATATATATATATATATATATAGAGAGAGAGAGAGAGAGAGAGAGAGAGATATACCTCTTCCATGATTAGGGGCCTGAATTTTGACCGGTAGTATATATATATATATATATACATATATATATATGGATATATATATATATATATATATATATATATATATATATATATATATATATATATATATATATATATATATATATATATATATATATATATATATATATATATTTTATATTTAAAACCATCCCCCAATCTGAAAACAAGCATTCATAATCCCAAACTCAAACCAAAAAAGACCCTAACTCCCTCTTCTTACCGCCCAATTTCTCTGCTTTGCTCCATTAGTAAACTGCAGAGATTATTACTAAACAAAATTTCCCACCCCATTACTTTCCCAGATTTCACACGGATTCAAAAGCAACCACTCTACAACTACAGCCTTCACCTCCTCACACAACACATCATTAACGGCTTTCAACCAATCCATACCTAAAGTGGTCCGCGTCACCCCGCCCGACGCTAAATAAAGCATTTGATACCGTCCCCACACACATCCTTATTCAAAAAATCCTCCACTCCCCCTTAGAAAATAATGACAAAAAATGGCTCTCCAATTTCCTCACCAACCGTTTCGCTAAGGTCTTATACAAAAACAACCTCTCCCATTCGATCAAATTACAAAATGGCGTCCCACAGGGCGCCATTCTCTCTCCATTTTTGTTTAACTTTTTCACAGCAGATATACCTACCCCAACCCACCAATCCACCAAACTTATAACTTACGCAGACGACATCAGTCTTATTTCCCAACACCCAGACGTAAACATAGCCACACAACATACCCAAGAATATTTACATCTATTAGAAAATTGGTTAAGCTCCAACAGAATGACAGCATCCCCCCTTAAATCCTCCATCACCCTTTTAACCACTGACCGTCACCAATCCTCCCTCCATCCTATAATCACCCTGAACAACAACCCCCTTCCGTTAAACAAAACCCCAAAAATACTAGGACTTACCTATGACACACACATGACGTTTTCCCCCCACATCGACCAAATCACTTCCTCAACCCAACGAAAACTAAACACCCTCCGAACCCTCTCTCAACACAACTTCAGCGACAGGAAACACACACTCACCACAACTTATAAACAACTCCTCAGAACAACTTTAAACTATGCCTCACCAGCATGGTTCCCAGCACTCTCAAAATCGAACACAAATAAATTACAAATTTCTCAAAATACAGCCCTCAGAATTATCACAGGCTGCACAAAAACCACCCCAATCCAACATTTACACGATGAAACTTCCATCCTCCCCATCTCCACACACCTGGAGATGGTGGGGACCAATTCTATCAGAAAACACATAATCCATCCCACTGTCACCAAATTCTTCCAACCCCTGACAGCACTAAATCCCTTCTTTCACCAGTTCACCTATTACAACACATACAACATAATTCCTCCTCCCCCTCCCAATAGGTCATGGATTGCACATATCCATACACATCTAACCAACACATACCTACAAAACCGCCCAAATAACAAATTTACTAAACACCCCCTCCCCAAAGCCTCCCCCTAGAGAAGAAACGCTGTCCAGAAGAGGCCAAATCGACCTGGCCCGGAGCAATCAGGTCAACACCCAAAACTCATGCAATATAAATATAGATACAAACTAGACAACGTCACCTCCTCCACTTGCACCAGATGTCACAATTCCCAAGACACAATAGAGCACCTCCTTCTGGCAGTGTGACCCTCCAATTAAGGTGGGCCAGGGGCATATATATATATATATATATATATATTATATATATATATATATATATATATATATATATATATATATATATATATATATATATATATATATATATATATATATATATATATATATATATATATATATATATATATATATATATATATATAATTTTTTTTTTTTTTTTTTTGTGGGACAGAATCATCAAATATTTCAATGTAAATATTTGTTCTACTTACATAAGGATTTGGTCGCGAATTGCGCGAGCGGGGATGGCGGTGCGATTTTTCGTATCTTTTTAACAGATGTGATGAATGCTCTTAGTGATAAGTGACGTAATCTGTAAATGTCTGTTTGTACATCAGCACTAAGTGCAAGATAAGTTTCCGTTAGGGAAAATGATATTTTAAACATTTTGTTGTACCTTTAATTTAAAATAAAACACCCACATACCCACACAAAAATATATATATATATATATATATATATATATATATATATATATATATATATATATATATATATATATATATATATATATATATATATATATATATATATATATATATATATATATATATATATATATATATATATATATATATATATATATATATATCTTCTATACATATATATATATATATATATATATATATATATATATATATATATATATATATATATATATATATATATATATAGGTTATTATTATATATATATATTTATAAATATATATATATATATATATATATATATATATATACCATGTGTATGACGTGTTAAGTTTTGTATCGCCAACCATATATATATATATATATATATATATATATATATATATATATATATATATATATATATATATATATATATATATATATATATATATATATATATATATATATATTGCAACTTACAACCGCTCTCAGGAAGGGTCAAGACCCTGTCAGCGGGGCCAGCGCTGTTATCCATTTTCCTCTAGCCTGCATTACTCCCTTCCCTCAGCTTCCGCGTCGACGGCATTCCATGTCTTCTCAATGAGTCTTCCACCGAGCTCTCCCATCTCTTCCTAGGTCTTCCTCTTGGTCTTGTTCCCTCCGGTCTGCACTCCCATCTTCTCCTGGCTACTCTCTCCTGCATCCTCTCCAGGTGTCCCCACCACCTCAATCTGGCTGCATCCATCATATTTAATATAGCTTTCACTCCAACCTTCTCCCTTATTCTTTCGTTTCATTTTCTGTCTCTTCTAGTCTTTCCCACTATCGGTCTCAAAATGTACATCGCCGCAGACTGTATTCTACTATCCTCTCTTGTGGTCGTACTCCATATCTCTGCCTCATATAGTAGAATCGGTGTTAAAACCCCCGAATATCACCATTTTCACCTCCATACTCATTTGTATATCTTTCAGTATGGGGTACACTGATCTTACGTACAGCTCCCCCATACTGAGCTATCCTACTTATCTCCTGTACATTTTTTCCTTCTCTTCCAAATACTCCACCCAAGTATTTACATTTCTCCACCATCTTTATCTCAGTCCCTTCTACATCCACTCTCAGCTCCCCCCTCCTTCTTCTCTACTGACCACCATGATCTACGTCTTTTCTGTGTTCTTAGTCAGACCGGCCTCTCTAATCCTGATTGCAAAACATGTTACCACCTCTCTCAGCCTATCTCCCTCTTCGCTCCAGCACGCCAAGTCATCCGCGTATGCCAGAATATCACCGTCCAAATCTCCTATATCTTGTCTCACCTTCTTATAATTATATCCAGATATGCTCATGACAAAATTGGTGACAACACGCTTCCCTGTTTGACTCCCGTTCTCACCTCAAACCATTCCCTAATCTCATATTCTGTTCTTACATTTCATTTTCTATTCTTATACAAACTCTCTAGGGCTCCTCTCAACTTTTTATCCACTGCATATTCTCTCTCTAGCACTCTCCAGTCTTTCTTCCCTAGGCACTGAATCAAAACCTTTCCGCAGATCTATGAAAGCTATATATGCTTGTTTATTATATTCCCATACCTTTTCTATCGTAATTTTCAAGGCGAACAAGAGATCCGTCTTGCTTCTCTTCTTTCTATATCCTTGCTGCTCTTCACCTCGTCTGGGCTCTACTACCATTCTCAGCCTTCTCTCTAGTATTCTCTAATATGTTTTTTCCAAGTGGCCCAACAAGGATATTCCCCTGTAGTTTTTACAGTCTCCTGTATCTCCTTTTTCCCTTATATATTGGAACTATATTGACTTTCCCCACCCCCTGGTGCCTCTTGTTCCACTTACTGAACAATTTCAAAATTACTTCTTTCATTTTCTCTCCTCCTCTTTATCAGTTCTATGGGTATCCCATCTTCCCGGTGCCTTATATATATATATATATATATATATATGATATATATATATATATATATATATATATATATATATATATATATATATATATATATATATATATATATATATATATATATATATGCTACCAATTAGTGAGTGATATCATACTACGGACGCAAATAAACTTTATTAGGATTATAACTTATAAGTTGATATTCATTTTGTAATTATTTTTAATTATTATTATAAAAAATATCAATGTTTGTTTATATATATATAGGCATATATGTTATATATATATATATATATATATATATATATATATATATATATATATATATATATATATATATATATATATATATATATATATATAGGTATATATATATAGGTATATATATATATATATATATATATATATATATATATATATATATATATATATATATATATATATATATATATATATATATATATATATATATATATTAGATGTACCGAACCAGAAATTTTGGTTCCGG
>JABUQX010100604.1:25000-44423 GCA_015478945.1 Trachelipus rathkii | reverse complement strand
TCATTAACTTAATGTATGGTTGCATGGCATGACATTTATAATTATAATTATATTCCCTTTTCCCCTTTAAATGTAGAATCATCTCTCAATATGAAATATCCCTTTCTTAACTTATCCCCTAAGTTCCTAAAGCATAAATTTTACTTAACTATTTATAATAATATTAAATTTTAAACTATATTAACTTTAAAACCAACTGATGATGGGAATCTATATAAATTTTAAGTTTTCCCTTACCATATTTAAGTGTTTTTGTCTTGGGAACTAATAAGCCATGATATTATTCTATAATATTTATTTTTGTGCTTGGTTTCGCTAACTCACTTTTTATAGTGAGGGCTTTAGGTATTATTTATTAATGCTTGTATAGAAATTTATTTGTGTCATTGATACATTTTGCCTTGGCTTTTCTTGTTACTTT
This sequence comes from Trachelipus rathkii, assembly GCA_015478945.1. NCBI lineage: Eukaryota > Metazoa > Arthropoda > Malacostraca > Isopoda > Trachelipodidae > Trachelipus > Trachelipus rathkii. Next base: position 44,002 of record JABUQX010100604.1, on the reverse strand, counting down.
GTATGATTTGTTAACCTTCGCTATTTTTAGCTTATTGGATAAAGCTTTCTTTGATAAGTTCAAAAATGTATATACCTATTTGCCTTCTTATATGAAATTGATCCAATACTCATAAAATTGAACTATCACTCGTATTATGTCACATATACCATATATTAGCTAGACCTGCATGAAATAGGAAGCTCGGGTTCTCAGCATAAATGAGTATATATTGGCAACTTCAGTTAATCATAACGTTGTCTGTTATCTTAAATAAATGAAATGATAAATATAATAAATATAAACTACCAAAACTGGTAGGCAGTTGAAATTATAAATCGGATTGTAACCATCAATCGCCATCAATTTTTGTAATATATATAAATTACCCTTAACATATTCCCATAAATACTTATTTATTTATAACTGAGCCAAATTCCGCCCTCGTCAATTTCGTTAGTTTTCGTGTTTACCCGCATTCTTATATATTGAGGAGATTCTTCCCCTCAATTCAAAGGACTTCTGTGTCCATAATATTGTATATTTATCCAGCATAACTATTGCATATTTCTATTTCCGGCTCTTTGGAGAATTACTCCAAGACCTGAAATAGGTGGAACATATTTATTACTTTACGCTATTTTCGTAATTTATTATTTGCCCTAATAAATATACTTTTATTTCTCTTTTGCTATCCCGTGGTTATTTTTTGGTGATAAATAAATATTGAAAGGTTAAAGGTTATATTATACACATTATTTAAATTTACCCCCCATCCATTTTTTATAAACTTACACCTATCCCGACTGACCTTTCACACATCCAACATCATATCAAGTGTGCACATTTTCGCGAGCTTAGGTAGCGGTGTCCCGTGATGTAAAGGAACCACCGTCAGAAAATACTATCGCCTGATCGCTTGCCCTCAGAAAAAGATAAAAGAAAGGAAGTGCTACACACAGTGTCAAGGAGAGATAATTAACGTCAAGTCATAGGTTAGTTCCTTCTAACTCATCCCTTTTTCCCCTTTTTCTTTTATTTTTTTAAATTATATGGCTAGTCATAGAGTTCCAAATTAATCAATTCTATGATGTTATATGTCTGGAGATCAGAATAACTAAGTGCTGCAATTCATCGTTTCTTCAAAACATAGTCTTCAATCTTACCTTGGACAGCCATTATCCTGGTCTCCGTTACATATATATATATATATATATATATATATCGTTTATATATATATATATATATATATATATATATATATATTATATAGTATATATATATATATATATATATATTATATATATATATTATATATATTTATATATATTATATATATATATATAGTATAATATATAATATAATATATATATATATATATACCTAATGGTTCGCCTTTCTGTTATGCGTGCAATCCACAGTCATCCTCCAGACAACATATCATATACACATACTTATATCCACACCCCTCTTCTAGACAACATCTTACAGACATCCTTATCCCTTTACATATCTATACGTAAAAGGGAGAAAAAATTGTCCACATCGATGTCCTGCGTGTCGTAGAAGGCTAGCTAGGGACGGTGGAAGTTAGGGTTGGCTGCCTACTAACCACTTATCTTTTGCTCAGGAATGCTAATGCATTGCTTGGAGAGGTCGTGATCGCAGGTACAGCGCCCTTCTATCCTTTGCGCGTAAAATGTATGAATCGTATCTGTATATGGCAATGCTCAAGAGAATAAATGTTGAAAGAGATGAGGATGAGACGGTGATGGATGTATTTAAGACAGGGCAAATTGATTTGCTCGTGTGACTGAAACAAGATGAAAGGAAACTGTGAAAATGAGTGGTGTGGTGTGAAATGTGTTTGTAATGGTTGTGAAAAGTAATGAGAGGGGGATAAGAAGGATTTGCAATTCTGATGAGTGAATTGTGGTAGGAGCTATGTTAGATTTTATGTGTGTGAGTAGCTGAAAGTCTAAAGGTTAATTAAAATTTGAAAGGTCAAAAGTTTTGTGTGGTTTGTGAATTATATCCATCTGAAGGGTAATGTTAAAGAGTAAACGATTTTCTGGGGATAATTGCTGATCATGTTTTGGATGGGGGGGTAATGGAGATTCAGGTTTCATTTGCGCCACATATCTGCCCATTATCAAGGATTTTTTTGACAGTTTGTTCCCACAACCACCACGGGCATAAGCCCTAGATTCTTCCAGGAGTGGGTGTAGGTGACTCTCAAGAAGTTCACCCTGCGTAGCGCAAATTACGGCATATGAGCACAGAACGCAACTTTTAAGTGAGGAGATTAAATTCAGTGGAGGAAATACAGAGATGGAAGAGAATTTCCACAGAACAGAGGTGGTGGGAAAGAAGGAAAGCACCATAGCAAACTAAAGCCTGGATTACCAATGTCACACAAATTACTCGTTGCGCAGATAACACACCCTTTGTGCTAAACGCAGGCGTCGTAAAGGTGGTGGGTACGCCAGTGATAAGTTCCCTCGAGCACTTGCCGCGCGGTACCTATATGGAATAGAGATAAAGCACCAAAATCACCCGCAAAGATAGGGGTCAAGTGAACTGGAAAGTTAAGAACAGTTTTTGGCCTTAGACTCGACCCTGTCCAAAAGCCGCGGTGAAACTAGAGGCCCCCCCTCCCCTCAGATATGAGAGCAGTACTCCATACATGGGCTGATGAGACCCTTGTAATAGCTGGAGCAACTGAGAAAAGGGAGGAAAAGTCTCACAGTCTAAACAGAACTTTCAGTTCTTTGGGCCGCCCTAGCAACGTTGTGATGTGAGGTTTCCAAGACATTTTTTTTGTTCAAAGTCCAAGGATATTTATATTGTCAACGAAGGAGAGACGACAGAACCGTCGAAAAGAGATAGGAAAGTTAGGGTATTTTGGAGAAGGAGATTTTGTAGTTGGGTTTTTAAAGAATTTGAATTTCACAGAAAGTTATTTCTTTCCATCAGCGAGAATAAAATCGGAAAGATTAAGAAGAGAGGCAATTAGACGTAAAAGAGGGAGTAGAATTGATACGAGTTAAAGAATGAAGGGTCGAATCATCGGAATACGAGTGGATAGAGTTTAGGGTGGCAAGGTGAGAAGATTAATGAAAAGTAGGAATAAAGTAGGAGATAAGACAGAACCCTGAGGAACACCACTTGACAGAAAAGAAGAAGAAATCGCCCCATCAACAACCCGCCGAAAATTGAGGATTTGAAAGAAAAAGCTAGACAATAAGTAGGTCAAGAGAAGGAGGAAACCAAAAGGAGGGGAACTTGGAGAGCAGTTGGAGCGTGCCATACTCCAGTCCAATGCCTGGAATATGTCAAGCCCACCCATACGAAAGTCCTCCCCAGTAATTTCTAAAGAGCGAAAAACCATAAATCGTGTTAGATAGGAATGTATATCGCCAGTAGACTTCGTGCAACGAGAGTCGTACTGGCGATCGGAATGAGTTTCCAGATAATTTAAGGAAGTGAGTTGAGAAGGGTTTCAAAGATCTTAAATAGAATACAAGTGAGAGCTTACAGGGCGATAGTTAGAAGGATCAGAGCGGCTTCCTTTTTTCGGAAATAGGTTGGACATGTGAGAGGTTCCAACACTGAGGGAAAGTGCTAGTATTGAGATATAGAGAATATAGTTGAGCGAGGGGCCGAAGAGATTAGCTTTTTTCAGTTGGAGAATTAGCAACACAATAATCAGATCGAATAAGAGGGAGGAAAAGGCAGATTTACAGAGTTGCTAGAGAATGAAAGATTCGTCAGTAGGAGAACCAAGGAGGTTACTTTCCTTTGAATGAAAGCCCGCTTTGCTCGTCGAAGAGTATCCCTGCAAATATTTCTCTAGCTTTAATGAAAAGTAGCGAGAGTGATAGGGAGAATGAGAACTTTTTCACCCCCGATAGGGCACTGTTCTCTAGCCTGAATGGGCAGAGAACAAGCACGATCGAAACCATGGATTATGAGGAAAGAAAGATTTAGTTTTAGAAGGAATGAAGGAGGAAAGAAAAATTTAGGCTTGAGAAGGAATGAACCTGCCTCATCCCATCAACGATTAACAGCTCCATCCTTATCTTTTAAATCTTTAAATACATCCATCATTTTCCTTACTGGGGTAAGCCAATTGCTTATCTTGCAAACTTGGAAACCTTACATTTAAGTCCCTGGTCTAAAAATTTTATACATATATCAGGAACAGCCACTTGACCTAAGAAATCGTTACGGACCACAACATGAGGTCTCCTCATTTCCATTAATAAATTACTTTTCATTTTCATTGATTAACTAATTATTATTTATTCTTATATTATTATTATTATTAGAGACTTAAGGAATTCAAAAATTTTGACTCGCTAAAATAATTTCGGAGGGTTGAACCCCTGCCCCCCCTGTCTACAGCCTTATAGTATAAATATATATATATAATATATATATATAGTATATATGTATTATATATATATATATATATATATATAGTATATATATATATATAGCTGATAATATATATTATATATATATACTATATATATATATATATTAGGGATGTACCGATAGAATCGGGTATCGCGGTAAGTATGCGGTGCCATTTTTTATGGTAATCGGTATCGTTTAACTGGCCGATACTTCTTTACTTTTTGGGTGAAAAATTATGATGAGAAACTTTAAGATTCAATAATAAATCTAGTTTGATATAGATAGGCTAGTACAAGTTATGTTTTTTTTTTCCTCGATTTTCTTTTTACTTAGATATTTAGCGTTTCTCCAACTTGGTCTTTAGCTTAAAATTTACCTATTTGGACAGCCCCATTATTATAGATATTATACAGATTTTAATCTACTTTTTAGTTGATCAATAGTATTTTTTTTTTGTAAGCGCATTTTCGTGAGAGCGTGTGAGTGCGCTGAGTGTTTTAAAACTTTCGCTGGATTATTCAGTATTTTAGGATATTTGCTGTAATAGGGTTTATTCGTTTTAAAAATTTAGGTTTTAGCGTACGAATAAATTGTCCTCATTTTTCCTTTGGTTTTTGTCTATTTGTTTCTGTGTTTTTTTTTGTTTTTTTTGTGAATTGCGTGTGCGTGTATGATAGCAGATTTGCCAACGGGCTTTCTTTTGACTTCACCAACATCAAATGGCTTGACTCTAAACTCTGGCATCCATGGAATACTACCTCTCTAACGCTAAACCTAATTTTATGCTCTTGTCTGAGACCCAATGGCTAAGAATTCATGCTTCAACTGTTTTTAACTCCATCACTCAATAATAACTTATTCTTAATAATTCCGTTTGAAGGGTGGAGTATGTGCCTTATGTACATATAAACATTCCTATACCACGTCTCGAGAATCTCGATCTCCTAACTTCGATGTTCTGTGGCTGAAAATCTTTCTTCCTTCTACTACAATATTCTTATGCTCCTGCTACTGTGTTTCCCTAACAGAACAGATTTTCATTCCTTTTTTGATTACCTTACTACTTCTCACGAGACTGGTTATAATCTTCTCATCCAAGATACTGAGGTCCTCTAATTTAGGGGATTTTCAATGTACACAAAATAGAATTGTTGGGTCCTCTCGTACTGATTTAGGTGGGGAGGACGCCGAATCATTCAGTATACTCAACGATCTGGAGCAACTGATTTAATAACCCTACACAAATTCCGGATCGTCCCAACCGATTTTGAACACACTGACCTATGTTTCACCACTAGTCCTTCTCTTATAAATAACAGGCCACCTCTTCGCTCCTCACCGGTAAATCTTACCACAAACCTTAATAGTCACTTTAATTTTAATACTTTCCTCTCCAACATCTCCCATCCTGCCTGTGCGGTTTTTTTCTGGCATTTTGATTCGGCCGATTGGGGGGCATTGCGGTGCTTCTACGCTAACTATAATTGGAGTAACTGCTTTGACTCTTAAGACGCTTCCAGATTCTGCCGATAAAGTGGGAACTGTAATTGTTAATGGGATGAGCAGGTTCATATCTTCTTGACTAACTCTTTTTCTCCTCAAAATCCAATGTTCAATCGCGCTTGTTCCCTGGCCATTCAAGCTAGATAGACAATGCTTATCGGGTGTGGGAAAATTCTCGTTCTTCCGACTATCACTGCTTGGGCATTCATTCAGCTAGAAATCGTTTGCAGGGATACTCTTCGACGAGCAAAGCGGACTTTCATTAAACAAAAATGGCGCTGACCTCCTTGGTTCTCCAACGAACAAATATTTTTTACCTCTTGCCAAAACATCTCTAACAACTTTTGTATAAATCATCCTTTCCTCCCTCCTTATTCGCTCTGATGGATTCTGGTTGTTAATACTGCCAACTGAAAAGGCCAATCATTCCTCTTTGGCCTCCTATTTTCTCTAATTCAACCCTTGACAAGATTCTGGTATTGCCTCTTCCTCCTCCCTTTCTCTCCTCTCAGGTGTCCTATGCTTTACCTGTCATTTCATTTGAACTGGGTGCATGAGATCCTGAAATCTAATGAACGTAGGAAAGGCGGGTGGCCCGGATGGCATTCCGCTCCGAGTTTTGAGGAAGTGTGCTTCCGTGCTGACACCACCCCTCGTTTCAACTATATCTTCTATGCCTCAATACTAGCACCTTTCCCTCAGTGTTGGAAGCACGCATATGTCCAACCTATTTCCGAAAAATGAGCTGCTCTGAATCCTTCTAACTATCGCCTAATAGCTCTCACTTGTATTCTTTCTAGATCTTTGAAACCCTTCTCAACCTCTCACTTCTTAGATCCATCTGGAAATCTCTTTTTCCTTCTTTCTGATACCAGTAAACGGTTTCGGTGCCTCGAGATCTACTGGCGATAATACTTTCCTATTTAAGATTGTATGGTTATTTAACAGATTTATGGTTTTCCGGGAAGACTTGTGTGGTGGCGCTTGAACATATCCAAAGCATTTGACCGGGTATGGGCACGCCGTCACTGCTCTCCAAGCTCTCCTCCATTGGGTTTCCTTCTCTTTCCTTACTTATGTCTAGCTTCTTTCAAAAATCGCTCAATGTCGGCTGTTGTTTGATGGGGCGACTTCTTTTTCTGTCAATAGTGGTGTTCCTCAGGGTTCTGTTTTATTCCTAACTTTTTCCTGCTTTTCATCAATGATCTTCTCACTGCACATCTAACTCTACCACTCAATATGTCGATGACTTCATTCTTCAACTCAATATCAATTATTCTGCCCTCTTTTACTTCTAGAATTGCCTCTCGTGCTTAATCTTTCCGATTTCTATTGTATATACCTTATATATAATAAGTCTAGAATTATAATACTGGAATTTATATAGTAAATTTCAGGGTGATTGGGATCGTATTTCATCAAGTCATTTGTATTGATAAATAATTTAATTTATACTTATATTAATAAAACCTAATACTTCTACATATATTAATTTACTATATCTTAAAGACACTATAGTAACTTATTTATCTATCTTCATTTTGATACTAGTTCTCGTCGTCTCTCATCACCTGTTGTAATAATATATAATATCTTGGCACTTAATCAATAATAAACATAAGAAAAAATTAAATATTTTGAAAACCTCAAATCACAGTGGTTGCTAGGTATATTAATAGGGTACCTCAAAGAAATCTGGGAAGTTATCTTGATTTATAGAGTTAGTCACGAGACTTTATTTATTTGCTCCATCTATCTCAGTAACTACACCCTAATACAAAGGTGATCTCATCCGCTCACTATGTATGGTAGTACTGCCTTTCATAAAATGTGTTGGCTGTGTTCTGTGAGTGTGTTGCTATGGTAGAATACTAGAGTTACCACGCGCGGATAGTGCATATTATAGGAGATACCGGATTGTATAGTCACAAAGCCAAAAAGAACTTAAGACCTCCGATTTCTACTTTATTCTATGTTCTTCCACTTCACCGTTCTCATTAATCTTTTATTAAATGCGGACGCTGAATAGTTTATATAGAATGGGTACACTGATATATACACACATTATATATATCATAAATAGAGTGTACTCCATTATATATATTATGTATAGATGAGCTAAGTGTATACGAGGGTAAACTATCTACACTTCGCGATAATCCACTACATCATTTATCAGACTGCACCTATATAATACTTCATAGTATTATATATAGTAAGCATCACAATGAGTGGTGTCATTAGTTTCTACTGAGTCAAACAATGAGTATTTTTGTGTTGATAGTTAGTAATACTTATCCAGACTGTGTTCGCCTGCGTGATGCTTTCACGTATTTTCTTAATTCCAATGCCCCCTAACATTGTTATTGGAAAGGAAAATTACAAGTACATTACATTATTGAATATATAAAAATATTTTATTAAAAAGAAATTAAAACATCATCAGCATTTGCCACATCTGTTCTGTGGAAATTCTCTTCCATCAATCTGTGTTTTCTAACTCAATTTTTAAGATTTCACCTCACTTTAAGCCTGCGTCTGTGCTCCATTCAGAACAACATTTTTGTTTAAACTACGAGATAAATAATTATATTTGCGTTGAAATAGGTTTGAGAATTTTTTTTTTGGTTCATACGGTAGTATTCTCAAAACACTCACAACTTATTATTGAATAGGGATCTAGTGCTCCACTGTGGTATAAGCGGCGTGACAACTTTGTAGAAAAAAATTAAATAAATAAGTAAAGGTTCCAATAAGGTAGTTCTTATAAAGCTATGTCTAGGTAAACCCCTCACATCAGAATGGTCAGCCTATATATATATATATATTATTCCGACGTGTTAGAAATACTCACATACTTAATAGATAATGCATTAAATAATATGATAACCCTATTAAGTTGATTTGAGTCATAATTGCCTCATTACGTATCATAAGATACAAAATAAAAAAAAATCATTAAAATAAAAAGCATGACAGTAGTAGAAATATTCCTAGTCTTAAAATTTTCGAAGCTACCTGGCATACAGCTATATCTATATATATAATAAAACTGAATAGTGGGACGATGGTGGCTTTTCAGTAAATAAACCTATACTGAAAATAGATTATGTAATAAGGATATTGGATGTGTTATGAAATCTATTTAGATATGATTATCTAATTTGTGACCAAAATTTGCATTGGACATCCCTCATTCACCTTCAAAGGAATCACACCAGGGAACCTCATCGTGAAAACTGATAACTGAAGAGACAGTCATCAGGAGACTAAATAGAATAATTCAAAAATATATTGTCATGGTCCTGTGATAAGAGGAGTAATGAGGCTTCTACTACGAAAAACATGGTGAATGTAACTGCCTACATAGATAAGAGTTATATAAATCCTTCATGCTGAGTGGCATGAATAAATGAGCTCACCTCAATAAGTAGTTTTCAATTAATATAATTCAGTGCTTGTCAAGGTACAAATTAAAATTATTATTACGCACCTCCTTCATTATAAAGATCTTACGAAGATATGGATAAGCGTATAATTTTAATATGGTGTTTAATAGGTTAAGGTATAGGGACATGATTAAAACACCTACTATATATTTCACTAAAAATATAAAGGAACAGCGTCTCACTAGCTCACATAATACTAAGTAGAAAAGCTTAATTAGATTTGCATGATTACACTAAATTTTAGTGAATATTTTTTATTTGAAATTTGAGTATTGAAAATGGATAATTACTTAATCTTAAAGGAGTTAATTCTATATAAAAGTCAAGTTTCGGGTAATATGAGTTTATTTTATTTATTATTCAATAACTTTTATCGGCTGATATAAATTATTAGAGGTTACTCTTCTCTATCTCAATTTATTTTAATATTCTTATTTATTGTAGCTAGTTAATAGAATTCTTCTTGTTATAATATGTTAATCAAATGTTAAAACAAATAATAAGCTAGTGGGTATATATATATAATAACTTTACTCATATAATATTGAGATGCAAATTTTAGGCAAATCGGGGATATATATTTTTTTCTATTATATTAAAAAGAACATAATTCAATAAAAAAAGTTATAATATTAGTAGAGGTATAAAAGTCAGCAAATAAGAAAAATTTCCTTGATTATGCAATCAATTATTTTACGACACAAATTGTTTAAATTTTTAATAGAGAATATATATAAATCGAAACTTGGGACACAACCCCAACGAAAGGGTATTTGTAGATATCGGAATCGAGAATTTGCTTATAATAAAGGAGTGTTCTTTTTTGATTATACACCGTGCGTGAGCGCACATAGCCAAATCTGAGTTGACCCTAGCAGTGCAAAAAGAATGTTTCCTTTTATTGGTTTTCGTGAAATCGCATTAAACTAGTGTATAATCCTATTTCTTATTTCGATTTAACTATAATCTAGTTCATATTTCCTTTAAACTATGGCAACAACGATGTGGCCAATGTATTCCTCAAAAAAAATAGGTAGCTCACTTGTCACATATTGGCTATAGGTCAGGGATATTCTTGTGGGCTTTCTAATTTCTCTGTGAGTGTAAAAAATACGGTTATATTCACACATAAATTATATTGTCAATATGTTTGGCAAATATACACCTTTCCTCTACTATCTTATCAATTTGTTGGAACAGTACCTCCAAGGTTATTAAATCGCTAGCCCCTTTATAATAGTTTGTCCGTAGTAACTTTCTAAATATACTCACATTAAAACCATGCCTTTCTTACTTACTTACAGATATGTGGTTATATATTTTAATTCAAAACAAGTACAGCATTGTAAATATAAATTAATGAATTTTCCATTTGATTTATTTAATTATAAAGGTTTAAACCCTAGGCTTTTATATTGAGTCAATATTGAGTAGCGTCGGTCATTTTAATATAAGATAAGAATTAGCGCAAGAAGATGCAGTACATGAGCAGAGATGAGAGAGACCGAAACACTCCTCTGGTAATCTCCCTCCCATTTTTCTGCTCTTTTAACTCCTGATATTTGAGGATTAATTCTCTTCTAAAATGATAATAGTATAAATCTTGGAAATGATGAAAAATCGAGAAAAAAAATCCTGGGTCTACTAAATAAGTAAATTAAAAAATGTATTTTAAAAAATATATATATATATATATATATTTATATATATATATATATATATATCTTATATATATATATATATATATATATATATAACTCTTTATATATATACTATATATATATATATATATATATATATATATATATATATATATATACATAATATAATATATGTAATAATATAGCAAATATATATATATATAACTCATATATATATCTAACTCTTCTTAACTCTTTAACTCTTTCCATCTCATATATATATATATATATATATATATGTAATATGCTCTCTGCCACTCCTCATTTACCTTTAGCTGTAATAACCAACTTCTTCTTCAACTAACTCTTATACTTATGCCATATAATAACCTTAATATATATATATATATATGCTTAATATATATATATTTCATAATATATATATATGGTATTGATCAGGCATCAATTTGTGGAAATATTATGAGGATGAAATAATAGTTTTAAAGGGGTATTTTTTTTTTTAAAAACACCCTTAAAATGATATTCAAATAGAAGTAAGTTGGAGCTTGAAACATTATAAAAAGATGGAAAATGCATAAACAAAAATATCAGTAATATTTATATTATGCCCAATTCTTTCCCGATATAAATTTGTGTATATATGATTTTTACTATTAATATATGTTAGTATAAAAATTATTTTATAGACATTGATTGTTCATAATGTTTATAATTACTTTTGTTTACTTATTATACATTAGCTTTAGTTTAATTTAAAATCTAAAGATGATTCTAACTCTACCCTCTCTCTCTCTCTCTCTCTCTCTCTCTCTCTCTCTCTCTCTGCCTCTCTCTCTCTCTCTCTCTCTCTCTCTCTCTCTCTCTCTCTCTCTCCTCAGATGAAAACTTGACTCGGGTGCAGGTTAGTGAGAAAAATTAATATATATTAGAAAAAATGTACTTGATAGGAAGACATCGAACTTGCTAAATATATTTTGAATATAAATTTAATACTGTCAAAAACTAAGCCAAATAACACTAGTCAGGAAATGTAAAGAAATACCTTTACTTTGTGTTGATGGTTCATTAGCCTTAAAGTACAAATCAAAGAGGAACCATACTTAGCACTCCGTTGGTGAGGAAGACTGGCTTCAATAGAGAATGGCGAAATTTCGAGTACCTGTAGATACTTAAGTCCCTCAAAGTATAAACGAAGCCTAATACGAGGATCTATCAAAGAACTATCATCAACTACTACTACATCTGCATTGGAGGAAGAAGATAAAGAGCCTCTACTACACCAGCAAGACCTGCCAGTGTAGGAAGAAGAAGAACAAGAAGAGATAACTCCCATGCATTCTGCCACTACAGAATTGGCAAATCTTCCTGCTTTACTTCTACTCTCCATATACTCTCTCTATCTCTCTCTATATATATATATATATATATATATATATATATATATAACTAATAATATATATATATATATATATATATATATACTATATATATATATATGACATATATATATATATATCATATACATATATATATAGTATTAATTGATGCAGCAGATGTCTTTTCGCATCCGCGGATGTTGGATGCTTGATTTTTAATATCCGCGGATGAGGATGCAGATGTTTGATAATAATATATATATATATATATATATATATATACTGCTGTATAACCTTATATATAGCACTAACATATATATATATATATATATATATATATCTCACTATATCTCTCATATAATTTCGAGTTTTAGCCACAACCTATTCATGTAATTGTGTTACCAGTGTGCGGGACGGGGAACCTTTCGCGCTTACATTAAGAAGAGCTTCCTATTCCCTTGTAAGTCCCATTCATCCTGCCTTCAAACTTTGTTCATTTACCTCTTTTTCCTCCTATGTCGCATGCATCTTATAGTATTCCCGTTTTAATCTTTTTATACTTCCAAACATCTTTCTTTTGAAACCTCATCATTGGCTTTTAGTACATTCAACCACGTTTCTTTTTACTTAGAACTGCTTGCGTCACCTCTTCATTCCACCACTCACTGTTAATGTCATTCTTACTTCCCTACTTTAGCATCACTTGCTTTTTTGCACTACTACTAACAATCGCTTCCCTTCATTGCTTCAGATTTGTTCCAGGTTCAACTTGTTCACAATCAACTGATTTATTTGCAAGAGCTCTTAAATACTTATTCTTATTACCTTGTTTACTTACCTTCTCACTCTTAATTCTATCCAATTGTTTCCTTATCACCTTCCTCTCCATCCAAGCCCCCACTAACGTAATTTTAAATGAAACAACATAATGATCCGATAATCCCATTCCTAACCTGTTCACTGATTTTTTTTTTTTTTTTTTTTTATTTTCTCCCACTCACGGGCAGAGCCTATTCAAGGAGGTGTTGCACGCCTCACAAATCAACAACTAAAAACAAAATGCACTGAAGAGCACAGACACAGGCTTTGAAGTGGGGATTAAATTCAGCAGGAAACACAGAAGATGGAAGAGAATTCCACAAAACAGATGTGGCAGGAAACACAGCATACAACACAAACTTCAACATCTCCTTCTTCACCAACACAAAATCAATCATACTTTTCACTTCGATGCCATCTCTACCTACACCAACTCTGGTATATTTATGAACATTCTTATGTTTAAAGAAAGGATTACTACTTACACATATATCTCTTTCCTCACAGAAATCAGTCACCTTCCTACCATTCTTATTTTCTCGCGACAACCCAAAGCCAACTGCTATACCATTTTTTTTATCACCTATCCAGCACAATTATTCTAAAGCTCCTACTCACCCCGTCCAAAACATCATTCAGATTAGCCCAGAAAAATCACCCTCCCTTCAATATTACCCTCAGACGGACCAATATGTCACAACCACGCATACCTTGCCCTTTTCAAACTCAAATTTAACCATTAGAATTCTAGTACTCACACAAACAAAATCTACCATAGCTCTGCACCACAGATCACTCACCATAATTGCAACTCCTTCTCTCCCCCTCTCATTCCTTTCTACATCAGCACGCAAACATTCCACACCACACCACACATTTTTACCGTTTCCTTTCATCTTTGTTTCAGTCACATCGAGCAAATCAAATTTATCCTTTCTAAATACATCCATCACCTCTCTCCTCTTCTCGTCAACATTTATTCCTCTGACATTCTATGTACCCATACGATTCATACATTTTCTCCGAAAGATAGATCACGACCTTCTTGGAGGCATGCATTAGCATTCCTGGCAAAAGATAAGTGGTAGTGGGCAGCCAACCCAACTACCACTGTCCCTTTATTCGCCTTCTACTACACCCAGAACATACGTTGTGGACAATTCTTTCTCCAACACACACAGGGATATAAGGGATACTGATATCTAAAATGTTGTCTAGAAGAGGGGTGTGGATATAAGTATGTGTATATGATATGGGGAAACAGGGTGATGTTTGTAAGATGTTGTCTGGAGTGAGGGTGGGCTCTGACAAAGAGCTGAATATCAGATTCCATTAGGCACTGAATGTCATGGGAGACCCTACACAATATAAGCCAATTGGGAGGTAATTTCATCGCTGCAAGTGCGCTACTCTACTATATATATATATATATATATATATATATATATATATATATAACCAACCATATACTTAACATATACACTATATATATATATAACATACATACAAATATATGTTCAATGATAACGCCATATAACGCCCAACCAGCATATATATATATGATTCGACTGTCATCGAGTGTGGACGCGGAGGAAACCAGAAAGGAGAGAAGAAGAGAGAAACAGCAGTAGGAAGACTGCAGAAGAATTTTGAAGGTCTGAAAAGATTACATACTGGAGAGAGGATTGTAAACCAGAGAAGGAAACTGTAGATGAGTACTTTGTGTGGATTGTGTTTTAAGAAGAGAGTACTTTAGAGTTTCAAGTTTCATGTATCTAAGAATAAAGAAAAATTTATGTTAGCTATTGATAATTACAAAATTTTTGAGCATTTATTTCAAAATTATTTTCATATAAAATCTGAGATGGAGGATCAGTAATTATTTGGACAACATTTCTTTTAATTAATTATTTTGAATGAAATGAAAAATTAAAAATGAAATGAAGAGAAATTTGAAACTTTAAATATTAGGAAAAGTGAAGCTGCGTTTCGCGAGGTCGCCGAGTCATGGGAAGAAAATTCACAATTCTTCGTCTGATAACAAAAGGGTTCTATGAAAACCCCTTTTATCATTTGTTTCTTTTCGTGAATGGTGATGATAAGTTTAAAATCTTATCAACCATCAACACTACCCTGAAGCTGTGCGGGAATGGTGTCTTGTGTAAATAAATAAATAAGTAATATAATTAATAAAACTTCTCCAAAGAACGTAAGAAAAAATTGACATGAACCGTAATATACATATATATATATATATATATATATATATATCTCTGCCCATATATATAATAATAATAATAATAATATATGTATATATATATATATATATGTATGCTAATATATTTAATTTAATATTAATATAATATAGCAATAATAATAATAATATATATATATATATATATATATATATATATATATATATATATATATAACAATATAATATAACCATAATAATAATAATAACTAATATATATAATAATAATAATAATAATATATACTCTGTTTATACTATAATAATATATAATAATCTATAATAATAATAATAGTACATATATATCAGCACTATATATATATATATATATGTATATACGCATAATATAATAGCGTAATAATAATATGTATAACCAACAGCACGCCACTGCTCATATGCTCACGCATATATATATAGTCGAACTATTTTTAGAACACATGCACGTGTAACTAGAGAACTACAAATCCTACACTAAAACAAATAACATTTTTGTAATCAGTGAAGAATTTTAGTTCAGGAAAATATATCGCCAAAAAATAGAAATGGCGAAATAAAGAAGTTTTCATGTTTTAATGTAAATAAATAATTTACGATGTGAGTACGACAACTGCTCCATTTCCGTTTCTTCAATAGAAGGAGCCCCAGAGCAAAAATTCAGGGGATGGCAGTGATTTTGGTGATTTTTTGATTTTTTTAAAAAAATCATTTGTATTTTTGATTTTTTTTTGATTTTTTGGGTTCGTAACGTCACGCGAAATATAATTTTGCAAGTTACAAATTATATATCGCGTGACTTTACAATCTGAGAAAAAAATAGAAAAAAATAGAAAAAATCAAAAATCACAAGAATATTTAAATCAATCACCAGCTACTATCTATTTAAGAATTGTTTTTTTAACTAAACGAATACCTGCTGGTCAAACACCAGATAGAACGAAAAGGAGTCTGGGTCTCTAAAGCGCCTGGGGAGACAACGGGGACTTCGTCTCCCTCTGCCCCACCCACGTCGGCTCGAGCACAGTTAAAAAATATAAAAAAAAATTAACATATTTTCTCCAGAGCATAAAACAATTTTTGGCAACTCTGGCGCTCCTTCTATTGCAAGAAACGGAAATGGAGCAGTTGTTGTACTCTCGTAATGTATTTATTACATGCAATAAACTATATTTTCTATTTTTATTATTTCTAACTAAAAAATTGTCCACCTGATGGATACAAAGAGAATGGCATTTTTAATGTAGATTTGTGGATATCTAATACCTTGCAATCTAAACGTAAAAGTCTTACTATATATATATATATATACTTATATATATATATATATATATATATATATATATATATAACATATATATAAAAATATATATATATATATATATATATATATATATATATATATATATATAATGAATAATAAAACCAATGCTCTAAACATGATGTAATTAAATTTTTTTTCTTAAAATAGTTTTCTTTATTAAATCCTCGAAAATTAAAATAGTAAAACAAGTAGACAAATTACAGGAATGGAATCTCTTCAAAATTAACAAAGATCAGTGGTTCATCAAAAAATTACAAATCAACGTTTCGGGAAATATATCATTCCCATCATCAGGATATCAAAGTTTTATTTTTATCAAAATTTATAAAAACAGCACATTCGTTAATGCGAAAAAAATAGTATCCAAAAAAGGTTATGGTATCAGTTGAATACATTATTTAAATTATGAGAGCTGCAATTTGTAAGGACCACTATCACTGTTGAGAGAGGGTTTAAGACTGGAGATATAGAGTGATTCTAGAATCTTTAAATCAGTAAATTGGTTGGTTTGTGTCAGTATCTTGAAATGTTGTATATTTATAGGGTGATTTTTATTATGGCTATGGTTTCTGATACTAGATGCGGGAGGGTTGGTGAAAAGTGAACCTGTTCTAGCTGAGCAGCCTCTATGCTCGTCCATCCTAACGGTGAGTTGGCGTTGAGTACTACCAACATAGGTGTCTTGACAGTCACCACATGAATATTTATATACGACAGACGAGCGCACGGAGGAGCAGGTAGGGGGTCTTTATGATTTAGAAGGGAACCTATGGAGTAGTTAGGTGTAAAAAGAAAAATAGGTTTTAGTTGAGGATAAGAATTCGATAGAAGTTTTGTGATTTCACAAAACTTCTATCAAATTCTTATCAAAAACCAAACTTCCTAGAAATAGCAATATATACAATATATATATATATATATATATAATATATATATATATATCTTGAATAACCAATATATATATATATATGTATATATATATATATACTCTATATATGCTGTATAATATAATAACATAACCTATATACTATATATATATATCTTAACCAACATATATGTATATATATATATATACGCCGCCGCTCTTCATATAACCCAACCATATATATATATATATATATATATATATATATCTTGGAATTTCTATTAGTCACTACTTTTTCATTTGTTTTCGCATGTTCACTACATTATCTCTACAATAGTTTAGTGCACCTTTTTTTCTAATTTGATCAATCTTCTTTTTCAAAATACAGACAAAAATTTTACACTTTTTTGTTTTGTTTTTGTACAAATCAACAAGGCAAAAGAAGACGAAAAAAATTGCTCAATTTCTATGGACCAAAAACAATAAATAATTTTAAACAAAGAAAGAAAGATTAGCAGTTTTTCATAAACAACAGCAACATTTGAAAATAAATATCAAGTTAAAGTAAGTAGTAAGTTAAATAAAGTTAAATTCATGAACATTTTAATTCATATTCTTTCAATTTCGTTTAAATGTTCAAGTTTATTCCAGTTGCTCCAATTAAGATTTAAAAAGTGAAATAATTTGATAGTATCTCAGAATAAAGATAAAATACATGTTTCTAAACTTTTAATAAATTTTATAATATAATTTGCAAATTTTGAGGAATATTTTGAGAGTAACGTTACAGTATTAGATTAAAATTACAATGTAACAGAACATTACATGTTTTATCTTTATCCAATATGTTGATAGAATTGCACTGTAATTGCTCCTTAGGTATGTAAGGAACAGTTACAACGCAATTTCATTTCACCTACGGTATAATTATATTGAATTAAAATAGGAAATAGGCACCATATTAAATCTATATCATAATTTTCACATTTCTTCGCCAAAGAATAACTTTTTGAACACCTTGAACGTTTAATAAGTAACACCAAAACAAAAAAAGAATAAGGGATAGTTGAAAAGCAATAATGAAACTTTGCAAGAAAAAAACAAAATTTTACAAAAAAGAACAAAAAACTGTTTAAAATCATGAAACAATTTAATATATAATTTATGCAAGTTCATATAATTTATGCAAAACTTTACAATAATAATTTTTAATATAATTAATTCCCAAATATTTTGAAACCAAAAACATCTAAAAATGAGGAAAAAAACATGATATAGCAAGTAATAAGGTACATGAAACAAAGAGAGAGAGAGAGAGAGAGAGAGAGAGAGAGAGAGAGAGAGAGAGAGAGAGAGAGA
>JABUQX010100604.1:5000-12500 GCA_015478945.1 Trachelipus rathkii | reverse complement strand
CTCACATCACAATAGCAGTTGCTAGGGCGGCCTCAAAAGAAACTGGGAGTTCTGTTTTAGACTGCGAGACTTTTTTCACTCTTCTCAGTTACTCCAGCTATACAAAGGGTCTCCGCTCAGCATAACAGCAGATGCTGTTCTATCTTGTATATATCAGGAGGCATATACAGGTTTTACTCAGCTTTGGACTGGGGTCGAGTCAAAAGCCGGAAGCTTATAAAGCTATTCTGTACTTTCCAGCTCATGATCCTCTATCTTTGCTGCGCGTGTTGGTGCTTTATCTCTCTTTTATCTACAGGTACCGCAGCGGCAGGTGTTCGAGGAACTTACCCACTCGCGTACCACCACCTTTACGACGCCATCGTAGCACAAGGGGTGCTATTCTGCTACAGGTTTTGTGTTGATGTAAGTAACTCCGGAAGCTGGTTCGTTTGCGGTGCTTCCTTCTTCCCTGCCACATCTGTTCTGTGAATTCTCTTCCATCTCCTGTGTTTCACACTGAATTTAATCTCCCTCACTTTAAAGCCTGCGTCTGTGCTCATCTGCATAGTTTGCGTTGTTAATGGAATTTTTAGCGTGCAACACCCCCTCCCTGAATAGGGCTCTGCCGTGAGTGGTGGTGACAACTTTTAGAGATAATAACCATATATATATATATGTATACACATATATATGCTATATATATATATATATGTAATAATAATAATAATATTAACTTAATAATAGTATATATATGTATATATATATATGTATATAGAAATATAACTAATAATATGTATATATATGTAATATAATATATAATATACTTCTTACTATATCTTTATATATATATATGTATGTGCAGTATGTATGTATATATATAATAATATCTATAACATAATAATAATAATATTAATAATAATATAGCAATATATAATACAATAATAATATATAGCCTGCTCTCAATATGTATAGCTCTTCAATAACAACCAGCTTGTATATGTAATATATATGCTACTATATATCAGCGTATATAACAATAATAACTAGCCAGCCAGCATAACAACAGTAACATATATATATCTTAGCACCAATATGTATATTCTTTATTGTAATAACCAATGCTATAACATAATGTATGTATAGTATATAACTGTATATATGCCCAATAGCCTTAGCCAATAATATGTAACCAACTGTAACCAGCTAGCATAATATGCTTATAATAATAGCCAACCAGCATATGTAACAATAATATAATAATATATGTTAATAATAATAACAATATATGGCAATAGCCAACCTTAATAACAACAATAATAATGTAATAACCAATATATATGTAACCAGCCATATAATAATAACAACAACAACAATAATAATATATATGTATAATATATATTATATATATGTTGCATAACATAACATAACATATATATATATATATATATATATATATATATGTAACTTAACATATAACTCTTTATAATATATATATATACCATATATAATATGTAGCATACTACACCTTATGTATAATAATAATAACCAGCAATAACCAACAATATATATACGCTTAATATATACTTATATTTGCATATATATATAACCAACCTTATATATATATATCACCAACTGCTGCATATATATATGCTAACTATACTATATATATATAACCTGCCATATATATATAATTGTTTCATTCTCACCAGACTCCTGTAAGCGTGAAGGCTTGTCAGATGTTCTGGACGAAACCCCTCCACCGCGTTCGGTCCTCATAAATTCCTGACTCTTCCAGCTCCTCCATTCCACGTCCTCTTCTCTCAATGGCCGTCCTCACGTTATCACTCCATCTGGTTCTTGGTTGACCTACACTGCGTCTTCCATCTGGCCTCCATCTGTAGTACCTCTTCGGGTATCTATCCTCATTCATCCTCATCATATGTCCGTACCATCGTAGCTGTCCCTTTTCAATAAAACTCAGTATACTCTCCACCCCCAGCTCCTCTCTTATATCATCATTTCTCATTCTATCCCTCCTCGTAACTCCCTTTATGGATCTCAACACCCTCATTTCACACGCTTGTATCTTACTCTTAGTTTTTGTGGTTAAAGCCCATGCTTCGCAACCATACGTTAGTATAGGTCGTAGAATATACACGTATATTACTATTTTCACTTTTCGAGGGACATTTCTGTCTCGTATTAGCGGATATAGCAATCTTAATGTATTGTTAAACTTTTCTATTCTACTATTCAATTCTATGTTAATAATATTCCCTGCTCGAAACAAACTCCAAGGTGTTTTGATCAACCTGCTTCAATTCTTGATCCCTCACTCTAATATTCATTTCTTCCTCCTCTTTACTTATCAACATCACCTCAGTCTTCTCCTCATTTATCCTCATTCCTCTCTCCCTCAACTCCTCATCCCACACTGCAATAAATCTCTGCAGAGCCTCTCTTGATTCAGCCACCAACGCAAGGTCATCTGCGTATCCAAAGACAGTTCCCTCCACTCGTCTCTGGACCATTTTTCCACAGTAATCGGAGAGAGAACACTACCCTGTTCCACCCCCGTATCAACCTCAAAACAATCTCCATCGTCCATCTGGGTCTTCACTTTGCATAAACTATTCGTATAAGTGCTCTTTATTGCTCTTCTTAGTTTTTCCGGTATTCCATACTCTCTCGTTCTAAGTATATTCCACAGGACCCCTCTCGGTATACGATCAAAAGCCTTCTCAAGGTCTACAAATGCAAATGTTTTTCTATTAAATTCCCAACCCTTTTCACATACCATCTTTAAAGCAAATATCAAATCAGTAGTTGATCTATTTGGCCTAAAGCCATGTTGCCACTCATCCATTTTATCTTCTACCCTCTCTCTCAATCTTTTTTCTAATATTCGTTCGTATACCTTTGCGATATGTGGTGTCAAAGCAATTCCTCTATAATTTCTACAGTCTGCCTTATCCCCTTTTTTAAAAATTGGGCATATTACTGATCTGTTCCATTCTTTAGGTGTCCTTTCTTCTCGCCAGCACTTATTCATTAATTCTTTCATCCATATAGTTCCTTCTCCTCCCACATTCTTTAAGATTTCCGCAGGTATCATATCTTCACCCGGTGCTTTCCCGTTTTTCATCTTCTTCAAGGCATATGCCATTTCTTCGTCCGTGATCTGCCACTCATCCTCCACCACCTCCCCATGGTTCTCCACTTCATGCATATCCTCCTCCTCCACATCATTTGGTATATTCAGCAAATCAACAAAATAATTCTTCCATCTTTCCCCAATCTCTTTCGGGTCCGTTAACAACGTTCCAATCTCATTCTTCATTGCATATGTTGGAGGTGCTGTTCCTTTCCTATAGTTTTTTGCCATATTAAATATCAATTTTCTAGTACCCGCAAGGTCCTCTTCCAGATCTCTACCAATCTTCTCCCATGTATTTTCCTTTTCCATTCTTTTTATTCTCTCTGTTTCATATATGCTTCTCTATCCTCCATTCTTCTTGTCTTCATCCATCTTCTAAAACATTTCATTTTTCTCTTGACTGCTTCTTGCACTCTTTCTGTCCACCACGCTGTTTGTCTTTTCTTTTTTCCATATATTGTTTTGGTTTCTATGATCCTCTCAGATACCTCCACCAATGTATCACGGAAAACCTCCCACCCTTCCTCCACATCTACATCCTCCCCAATCCTCTGTCTTTTCATATCCATTTCTCTTTGGAATGTGTTTTTACAATCCTGGTCTCTCAGTTTCTCAACCATAAATCTTTTTCTCCGCCTGCATCTAAAAGGCTTCGGCATTTCCATTCTCAATTTCCCCACCACCATTCGGTGGTCTGCATCTCCCGATACGGATGGTATACTTTTCACATCCTTAAATATTCTTTTGTTGTTTGTTAATATCAAATCTATCATTGATTTCTCTCCATATGCCTCCCTTCTGTCATCCCATCTGTACCATGTCCATTTCTGACTTTCTCTATGATTATAGTACGTGTTCATTATACTCATGTTGTTACGTACACAAAAGTCTATGATGCTATCTCCCGCCAGATTCTTATTTCCCAAACTAAACGCTCCTATCACATTCTCTATTCCTCTGCGATCCACACCAACGTGTCCATTCATATCCCCCAAAACAATTACATTATCATGGAAAGGTACTCTATTTTTGACGTCCTGCAATTCTTGATAAAAAACTTCCCTCTCTCCAGCTGGTCTTCCTTGCTGCGGTGCGTACACCTGTATAAAGCTTAGATTTACTCCGTTTGTCTTTACTGAAACAGACATAATACGAGAATTTTTCTGTTCGATGTTACTTACTCTTTGTGCCATCTCCTCCGATAATATCACTCCCACTCCATGTCTATTTTCTCTTCCTCCACTGTATATCAATTGGTAATTATGATGAAGAACTCTAACTCCACTTCCGGCCAATCTCGTTTCACAAACTCCCAGCACATCCAACCCCCGCTCTATCATCCGCATCACCATCTCCTCCTCCTTTCCTCTCAACGTTCCAACATTTAAAGTGGCAACACGTATATTTTTCCTAGAAGTTCCATTTCGTAATCCAAAATCGCGCGGTCGTCTTCTTAAAAGTCTGTCAGGGCTCCGAGGCAAAACAAGAGTTTCTTGAGCAGGTGATGTCGGTTGCCGGCTTGCTAGGCCTGTCGCAACCCTATTTTCTCACAAATAGTGAGGTGGTATCAACTGCTAATTATCAACAGCTGTTAGCGGGAAGAAAATTACAGGATGTGGGGTGTTCCCAAACCCCAGCACCCAAAGTTATGCAGCCTTCTCGTCAGGGCTATGAAGTTGACTAGTAGAGATAAGCATTCAGATCAGCTGTCCCGATTTAAAGATATAATATTCGAAAGAAAAGTTGAAAAAATTTTGTCATTCAAATTCCAAAAAAGAACACGGCATCAAAATATTGCAGCTCCTCTGTATAAATCTTGAACTTTTAAATTATAAATTAAAATAAAAATATGTAAAATAATTTTGAATTTAAAATTTTGCTTCCCATAAAAAATTTTGCATTATCGTTAACTGGACAGAACAAATCATTTCCTCAGAAGTCTCTTCCCATCTTCACAAACATCTACCACGGTTTAAGAGTGTGGTTCTTGAGCTCTTAATTTCTTCTCCTCTATCTGTGCCGACTCTCCTATTTCCCTTCCAATCTTGCTGTTTCCAAACCAAACTTATATCTGCTAAAATCTAAATTATAAATATATATATATATATATATATATATATATATATATATATATATATATATATATATATATATATATATATATATATATATATATATAAATAATATTCTCTATAAATATATATATATATATATATATATATATATTATATATATATATAATATATATAATATATAATATATATATATATATATAATATTATATATATAGGTAATAGAGATAATTTGTTAGATTAACTATTACTATATATTCTTCAAATTCAAAAAAACAATCTAGATATCTTAAATGCAAATCACTGGAAGCTAATGGAGAATATAATTAGATTGCTACAACCATTTGAAGAATTAACTAAAAGAGCGAGTGATGATGATGTAGATTTATCTTTTGTAATACCTGCAGTTAATGCATTGCAAAAATATTTAGCAAAAACTTGGAAGGATAGCGGTGTAAAAACTATGAAAGATGAACTTTTAAATTCTGTCTAAATTATTTGGTACCATTAAAGAGAAGAAACTTTATTTACTGGCAACAGTTCCAAATCCACAATACAAATTAGCTCCCTTTGATATTAATGATCAGAATAAAATAAAAATTTATGCTCAAAGAAGGAAGTAAAACTTTTTATAAAAGCTAAAGAAAATATTACATTTAAGAGTTCAGATTCTGATTAACAAAATGATGATCAAAAGTGATCAGTCTCACACAGATCACATGAAGAATCTAAAATTGAAACGGCAGCATATTGAGAGGAAACACATTCAATTTTCTGGAAGTGCTTTGATGACACGCTAAAAGAAAAATCGTCAGAAGAAAATGAAGAATATTCAGATATAATCAAACCAAGTGGAACTGATCAAAGGAAGAAAAAATAAAATGAAACGTAGAAGCAGCTATAAAAGAAAACTAACATTAAATTAGAAAATACTATTCAAACTACTGCGGATAAATATTGTGCAGCACCACTTATGGAGCGAAAATCGGATGCTGATCCACTTTTATGGTGGAAAGAAAGAAAAGCTCTATATCCTGATTGCATCTTACCTGAATTAGATGGGAAATATATCTCTGCTCCACCTTCAAGTGTATTTAGCGAAAGAATGTTTAGCCAAGCAGGAAATAAGTTAAGAGAAAAAAGTTAAAATGTGAACGTAGAAGCAGCATTGAGAGAAAACAACATGAATTAGAAAATACTATTCAAACTACTGTGGATAAATATTTTGCAGCACCACTTATGAACGAAAATCGGATGTTGATTCACTGTTATGGTGGAAAGAAAGAAAAGCTCTTTATCCTGATTGTATCTTACCTGAATTAGATAGGAAATATATCTCTGCTCCACCTTCAAGTGTATTTAGCTAGAGAATGTTTAGCCAAGCAGGAAATATTTATACAAGTAAAAGGAATCGTCTTTCTCCAACACTAGCTGATCAGCTCCTGTTTCTTCATCATAATTTAAGAGCATTTGATTTTAAATATTAGAGAATGGTTACCTAAATAGCAATGCATAAGCTATTTAACTTTCCTTTCACTGACTTTGTGTTTAACAATATAATTTAATTTTCTAAAAAAATTCTATTGTGATACTCTATACAGTATCGATAACAGCTGGTGTATATATATAATTAATTATATATAATATATATATATATATATATATAATATATATATTATATGATATATAATATTATATATATATATATTATATATATAATATATATATAATATATAATATATATATAATAATATATATATTATATTTTTATTTATTTTATATTTATACAATCACATGCCCCAACTTATCCCGCGCACAGGTGCAGGGTGGTGTTGGTGATTGATAAGGGTGTAAGCTTTATCAACACCATTCATGAAAATAAAAATTATGCATAGAAGCGGGGTTTTTCAGGTCCCTGCTATCAGACGAAGAGAAATCTTCATATGACTCGAGCGACGACTTCGAGATTGGCAGCTTCACACCAATAGCTCTGCTCTGTTCACCGTTCATAGAATTTAAAGTTGCAGATTTTTATTTTTTACTTTGTTGTTTAATAATTTCATATCAAAATAACTAAAAGGAACTCGTTGCCGAAAATATTGGTTTGCTCCTCCATCTCAGCATTATAAAACGATATTATTTAAATATTAATTAATTAAATTTTAAATGTTTTGAAATTTCGAATCATTAACATATTTTTTTACTAGTTACTAGAAGAACTTCAAACTTACAGCATTCTCCTCTAAAAATATAATTCTCAAAACAGATGTTGTTGCTTCTCAGAATTTT
>JABUQX010100603.1:0-22160 GCA_015478945.1 Trachelipus rathkii | reverse complement strand
GGGGAAAGAGAATGCCTTGGCATGTCTACATGTATTTACATTGCAATTCCATATGTTGAAATACGAAGATGATTCCTCCTGAGAGTCTAAAATGTAAACAGCCACACGATAAAGAAGACCATGTGAACCTCTAAAGGGGTATAGTAAACGAAGAACCTCAAGTTAAAAATTGAAATGAGTCAGTGACTTATTATCAATAAAGATGTATCACTAGTCAGACAGATACCACATTTCAGAGTGCACATGATAAAGTCATCGAACGGCAAGGTACACTGTAAACTAAATATAAATACCTGAAGGGTACATGAACACGATTGAATTACACAATGATATTACTATAAAATGATGAGAATGATTAGCCGAAGGGCTTTCAAATATAAGAGATATCTTTATAGAAAAAGAATACCCAAGTATGAGAGCTATATGGAATTATATTATAGATAGAGATCTAATAACGTAAATTATTTTCGAGGATAAGTGACATATGCGCGCTTCCAACATCTTATAAGGGAAAGTCTAAGTATTGAGTAACTAAAGATAATATTATATAATCAGTAGATGAGTTTAGGGGTTTACAAGTCAACGTGAGAAGAACTTCCTCAAAATCAGATGAAAGTAGAATGTGACTATCCGACACCTGACCTTCTCACTTGTATTATCATAGCGGCTCGTGGAACTGAAAACATCGGAGAGGTTTCAGAGCTCATGCCAACTGCAATACAAAATGTAAAATAATAAACAAATGTTTTATAGGTTAAAAGCATAGAATAACCTGAGAATAAAGATACTGAGGAGAGAAGAGAGAATCACAGACATCATGTCCTATATAGTGTTAGAATAGAAGAAGGAAAATTAAGATGAGCCAATAAGAGTAATTATTGGCCTTTATTCTAGTTAGAGTATTTATTAAACAACAGTAATTATAATTAGAGCGAATATAAGTAGAAGTAGAATAGAATGATTATTTACAAAGTGTTATTAGATAGTATGTTTTGTAGCAAGATGACCAGTAAGAGATTGTACGTGAAGAAACTAAATAGGTAAGTCAGTACGTGAGCATTTTCGAGTTTAATATGAATATATTACTCATTTGTTACGTCGAAGAAGATTCACTGCTAAGTATAATTATCTCTCTAGAAACTATAATTGTTCAATTCTAACATACTCACTGACAAGTATTTATCGTCTCTAGCCTGAATGAGCAGGGATCAAGCAACGATTGAACATTGATTTGGCGAGAAAAGATTAGTTCCAAGAAAGAATGAACCCCTCACCCTTACAATTACAGTTCCCCACTTATCGGCAAATCTGAAACGTCTAAGAGTCAAAGCAGTCACTTATATTATTAACGTAGAAGCAACGCAATGCCCCATAATCCTCCCGATAAACAAGTGCCAGAAAAACCCATGGAGATGGTAAGATGAGAGAAAGTATTAAAATAAGTGATATAAGGTTGTGGTCAAATTTACCGATAAGCGAAGGTGGTGTATTTTAGAGAGAAGGACTAGCTGGAAACATAGTCAAGTGTGTTTCAAGACGTTTGGTGACCGATCTCGAGGTTAGGTATTTTAATCAGCTGCTCCAGATCGTTGAGAATACTGAAGTGATTCGGCGTCGGCTCTTCAAACTAAATCAGTAAACGAAGAGAACCCACAATTCAGTTTTGGTGTTACATTTGAATATCCTTGAATTAGAGACCTCATATTTGATGAAAGATATAAAAGTCTCGTGAAAAGTAGTAAGGTAATCAAAAAAAAAGGCATGAAAATCTGTTCTGTTTGGAGAACAGCAGAAGCATAAGAATATTGTAATAGAAGGAAAGAATAGATTTTTAAGCCACAGAACCTCGAAGTTAGGAGATTCGAGATTCTCGAGACTGTCATAATGAATGTTTATATTTTACAAAGGCACATACCCCTCCGGTAATTAACAAGAAGTTATAGTTGCATATATTAAAAGAATTGCAGGATGAATTCTTAGCGATCTGGTTCTCAGACAAGACATAAAATTAGGTTAATTTAAGAAGTGTATAATTCCATTGGATTGCAGAGTTTAAGAGTGCAAGCCATTGATGGTGGTAAAGTCAAAAGAAAGCACGCCTGTGCAAATCTGCTCATACCGACGCACACGCATTCAAAAAAAAAAAAACAAAAAAAAAAAAACAAAAAAAAAAAAACAGAAAAAACAACAACAGAGAAATGAGGAAAATTTATCTTCTACGCTAAAACCTAAATTTTAAAAAACGATAAACCCTATTTACAGCGAATATCTAAAATATGAATAATGCCAGAAAGTTTAAAAACGCTCACGCACTCCCACACGCTCTCACGAAATTGGCGTACAAAAAAAAAAAAAAATAATATTGATTTCAACCTAAAAAAGCTAGAATAAAATCGTATAAATTATAATAGGCTGTCCAAATAGTTAAATTTTACGCTAAAGACCAAGATTGGAGAAATGTTAAAAATCTAAGTTTAAAAAGGAAATCGTAGGAAAAAAAAACATAACTTAGTATACTAGCTATATTGAACTAGATTTATTATTGAACTCTAAAAGTTCTCATAATTTTTTCACGCCAAAAAAGTAGGAGTATCGGCAAAAGTATCGCATTTTAACCGATAACCTATACTCGACGATACATCAAAAAATGGCCCGATAACTACCGATACGATACCTGAACCGATACTACGTACATCCCTAATTTCGAATTTTTACGAATTACATAGGACTTTTTGGAGGATGTTCCTCTAAACATCAAGAATACATTTGTACTTTCCAGCATGACTGGAAACTCCCCGCACTATTTCGCTCGTCAGGTAGGCCACATTGACTGGATGGTTCAGAGGGTTGGATTGTCGCGTGGTCTCAATAGTGAGCCATCAGGTCATCACCCCTCGACAGTACTAGAATTTGTTTACGGCTGGGTTTAAAA
This sequence comes from Trachelipus rathkii, assembly GCA_015478945.1. Lineage (NCBI taxonomy): Eukaryota > Metazoa > Arthropoda > Malacostraca > Isopoda > Trachelipodidae > Trachelipus > Trachelipus rathkii. The sequence continues at coordinate 19,228 of JABUQX010100603.1, read as the reverse complement.
TGATGAATAACAGACAGAGTAAAAGTGGAACACTCGGATGGCACTACATTCGCTGTATGTCAAAATTGCTGCAAACGAGACGTTATCTAAATAAGACATTAATCAAATGTTAAAATCAATTTCGTAGACGAAGGCCGTAAATGTTTGAGAGGTCAATGGCGGTATTTTCGAAGATTTATTAAATAAACACTATGAATATACCTGAAATGTTAATGTATGGAAATTGTTTAATTGATATTAAAATTAGCAATGAAAACAAATGAAAATCTGATAAGAACATATGTTCTGTTTTTATACATTATTAACCTGTGGTACACATCCGCTCTGGAAGTTTGAATCGACCGTCCTCCGATTCACCCTCGGCATAGTTTGTTTGAAACTCTGAGAAATACGTTTATTATTAGGAATATCTGTATGGGAACGTTGACGATAATTCTTCAACAGCAGCTTGTAGCACTGCCCATTGAAAAACATAAACACATAGAAACACTATTTTGTCATATTCCAACATGTGAATAGGGTTCAGCATTTTGTAACACTTTAATGGCACACACTCGAAAATGAACATGTAATCACTGTCATAATACACTGACACATAGCACAAGTCAGTAATCATATCTCTGATCCGATTTGTGTATTTGTTTCGAAACAACTTCGTAGCAAGCAAAAATGTTAAGGTCAATGGATGTATTTCGAACTTTATTAAATTCACACTAGAACCTAACGATAATGTTAATGTATGAAATTTGATTATATGAAAACAAATGTAAATCGGATAAGAAAAAATGAGGCTTTTTACATTATTACCCTGTGTACAATCCGCTCCTGGAGTTTGGTGGTCGTTCCTCCACCTCTGCACCCTGTATATATATTTCGAGTCAATGTCGGACCCACCACGGTTTCACAGAGAAAGCTGCCACACTGGTGTTGAATAATCAACCTCCATAGTCGTTCGTGCTCATATAATATTTAAATACTCAAAGAAATATTGATATTGAGATACATGAATGTTCAGTCAAAATAAATAAAAGTGTAAAATAAAAATAAATATAGCTATATACTGTATATATTATAATATATATTATATTATTTATTATATATATATATACTTATTATATATATATACTATATATATATATATAATATATTATACATATATATATATATATTATATATTATATATATATAAAATCACGTGTTAGTGCAATATGGTTCGTTGGTGGTTAGCTCCTGAAATGAAATCAAAAGTAGTTATGACGATTGTGAAGCTGTGCAAGGAGTAAAGTGAGTTGAACAAGGATCATTATAATATATGGGCGATTGCCGGCAGGGATTGTTATTCGTTTTTGTTTTTCATTGCATTTGGTGTAGTTTGTGAAGAAATTGAGGTAGGGTCGCAGGGAGGTTTTAGAAAGATTGGAGAATTCTACGTTGACGAGATGCCACAGTTGAGCTCTAGGGTGGGATTTTTTCTGGCTGCGCATGATTTCTTCTCGCCTAGTGTATAAAGGGAAGGGCTTTCTTTTCGATTGCGTCATTTCTACTTTTTGTTTCTTGCACGCGACGCACCTAACGCCCCAATCTGGGGAAAGAGTGGTTGACTGATAACTATATACTATATAATATATATATATATATATAATATATATATATAATATAATAATATATACTATATAATATCATATATATATCATATATATAATATATAATATATATATTATATATATATAGTATATTATATAGTATATATATAATATATAATATATACTATATATATAATATATATATAAAATATATATACTATATATAATTTTTTATATATTTAGAAATATAATATATATATATATATTATCAGTATATATATATACTATATATATTATATATATATATATATATATATATAATAATATAATAATATATATATATAATATAATTATATATACCATATATATATTATATATATACTATAATATATATAATATTAATATATATGTATAATATCTATATATATTATATATAGTATAATATATATAAATTATAGAGAATATTTATTATTATTCATTCTTATACCCATACGAAGAAATTGTCATCCAATCTTCCTCATCATATGATTATTATTATAATTTATATACGTTCATATACTATTATTATTATATTAATTATTATTAATTATTCTTAATTTATTTATTATATGAGATTAAAATATAAGATTTTTTTTTCTGATGATAACCAATTAGGCGTGTGGTTGAATATGATACAGATGTATAACTTTGGTGATGTGATAAAAGTAGTCGGCAGGTGGTACATATAAAAGACGTTGACTGGTGTAGTAAAGAAACTTTAATATATTGGTTTTTGTGTATAAACGTTGTTTTGCGTTCAATAAGCTGGGACAATATTCATTAATTATGAAAGAATAGTGCAATTGGAATACTGGGTGTTCATGTTTGCTTCTCCGTACGGCTGACTCGGTGTTTATTTCAGCGTGTGTCGCATGTATCAGTGACATTCACTGAAATGAAATGAACGCTTTTTCGTTGTTTACTCATGGGAAGTAACCAAGGAAATTTGTGATTTTTTCCTGGCGAGAATAGAAGTGGAATTAACATATAAGTTAAAATAAGGGTTCATGGAGAACACATTCTTCATTACGAAAGGAAAATAATAAATCATATGCCATAGTGAGAAGGATCAAATGAGATATAGTTAAAGGCAAAATTTGAAAGAAATATTGACATTTTAAGTGAAGAGGAATGATGATGGCTAAAAAACCCTAAGATGTGATTTTAGAAAAAGATAAGTAGATGATTTGAGATACAACACGTTATGTCATGGAATAAGCAAACCTCTGAAGTCAGTATTGAAATTCAGATGATCTTGCAGATTTTAAGTTGGCCAAAAAAAAAAAAAAAAAAATAAATAATAATATATAATAATAATATAATATAATAATAAATAATAACTTATAAATAATAATAATAATCTTCATGTAGTTATTGAATAGAAGGTTGTTTGTAAGTAGGGCTTATGGTGTTTTATCTACTTTCCACTTCGACATATTTAATATTTATTATTATTATTAATTATTATATTATTATTATATTTATTATTATTATTCATTATTATTATTTTATTATTAATCTATTATTATTATTATTAGATCAGAGAAGATCAACGATTTGTTAGATAATATTACCCACTTCCATCAAGCAGTATTCACACGATCAAGAAATTCGTCGACGCTACTTATCAAACCATCGGGCATCCACTGAGTTAAAACATATAGCCAGCAGATGACCCTTCTCTCATGTAATTTTCCTATTGGGAGTAAGAGTCTAAGAACAACACTGAGATTGTTAAAGTACTGCTTAGTCGTAGGCTTAAGAGAACACATCAATATCAGCGCAATTCTCTTGGTACTAGCCTCTCCATTGCCCTAATAGTCAGTGAATATTGAAAATGAATTGATAAAAATTAGTAATTATTCATCAGTAAGCGTTTTTTTGCTTGATAACACATTTATATTTAAATATTCCAAGTTAGCTACCGTTACTATATAATAATATATTATATAGTATATATATATATATATATATAATATATATATTATATAGATATAATATATATATATTATATATAATATATTATAATATATATATATATATATATATATACTATATATATATATATAGTATATATTATATACTATAACCCCTTTTAACGTGCTTACCTTTTTCAGAGGTAACACGGGAGGGATTTACAGAAACCGAAACTTTAAGGCCGCTAATAACCAAACCATGCTCCACAACGTGTTTCGTAGTCGAGTTTTAAGTTTACGCCCCCCAGGTAGATAAAACTCCAACTTGCTGCGTGTAGATTGAAACTCAGCGTCCTCTCGTATGAGAGGCGGTGACTCACCCTCCTGCGCCACGAGGCGTTCATATATAATACTATACATATATATTATATATTATATATATAGTATATATATATTATTATATATATAATATATATATCTATTATATATATATACTATAATTAATATATTTTATATATATTAATATCTATATAATATATATATTAATCTGTATTATATTATATATATAATATATATAATATATATATATATATATATCATTATAATATATATATATAAGTATATATATATATATTATTATATATATACTATATAATAGTATCAATAATATTATAATATATCATAGGGGATAAATGCAGTTAAAAAGGTATTTATCTATATTATATATAATATATATATATATATATATTATATGTATATATATATATATATACTATATATAATATTATAATATAATAATTAGATATATATATATATAGTATATATATATATATATATATATATATATATATATATATATATATACGTATATATATATTTCATTACAATATGGTTGATTGAATAAACACAATTAATGAAAAAATAAATTCGATAATTTTTCATCTACAGACAACACCAATTACATGAGCATCATCATGGTTTTATTCAATTAAAGAGAAATTAATTAATATTTTTTTTTTGAAAAGTCTCATTTTAAAAGGCTCCTATTGTCGTGTATGTGATCAATCATTGAAAATTTTTAATCAATTCAACTAACAAATTTGTGTCTTTTCACTTTGTAAAGTTAATCTATCCTATTTTATATTGAATTTAAGAAAGAAGTCTGTTCTCGTGAAATTGCTTGTTTTCTAATGAATTTTTTAATACAACTTTTTAACAACTTTTAATCATATTTTTTGTTATTTTTGTTTTCATTTTTGTTTATATAGTTTTATTATTATTATTATACTATAATATATATATAATATATATATATAATAATAAAAATATATTATATATATAGTATATATATATATTATATTATATATATATAATATATATATAATATATATATATATATATATATATATTAATATATATATATACTTATCTTATATATATACTATATATATACTTATATATATATATTATATATATATATATATATATATATATATTATATATTTATATATATATATATAATATATAAAAAAAAAAAAAAATAATATATTATTGGGGATGAGGTCATTAGTAATTGGGAAGTAATGGGTAGGTGAGAAAGTTGAAGAATTGGTAAATCTGCAGCTATGATAATTACTGTGAAATTGATCAGAACGCAAGGTCGAGATCGGTGATTTGATTGAATGAAGTTGTGTGAACAAAGCGTTTATGAGAGTAAAGTTACCCAGGATTGAGACGTGGTTTTCCAAGCATAATAGTAACCCTTATATAGAGGGTAAGGGATAAGGGTAACTGTAGAATTAATAGTGAGTTAGTTTAATGAGTGCCTGTAAGAAAAAGATATTATGCTGGTATGTTTGATTGAAAGGGTGCGTCGAATGATTGAGAGACTGATTGTGAAGAACAAGGAACGTTTAGAAGTGGTAAAGGAATCTGCGGGTCAAACTTTATATTGCAACAAATATTGAGATAAATTTGAAGAGAAGAATAAATAAAACTGTATTAAAGTTATGAATGCAACAGCTATGATAGGATTAATAGAACATCTTATGGGTGGTTTGTGATATATGGGTTGGTGGAGGCTTTCTATGGAATCAAAGTATTTAATGACGATAGGCTGAACGTGTGAAGAATAAATGGAGTCGAAAGTGATTGTTTAATATTAATTAGCGGATGAGCAGGGATGTTTTAGGTTTCCTTGGTTTCAATTTGTTATATGATGGGGTTATGAAAGAATTAAGAGTGGCGGTGGCAGGGATGGTGTTAAAATATGGAGAATGGAAGAGAGTGGAGGATGCCCTACTTATTATTGCGGATGATTTTGGTTTGGTGAAGCGAATCTGGAGAGATTTGGCAGGGTTGTAAAAGGAGTGGGTTGACAAGTAATGTAGACTAACAGTAAGTTTAATGGTTGTGAAGTGAGACGTCCTCGGGTTAGGTAAAACTTTACTTCCACTGTAAGACATTAGGCACTTAAGGACTTAGTCCCTTTATATTCACCCAACGATTTAATTGAATCCAGCACATTCCTGCATCACTACTTCTACTACAACTGCATCATATCTTTCTTTATACCCAACATATATAACAAATACTTTAAACTCAGTATACTTTGTTCCCCACCTGCTCACGCCTATCTAACATTAACTAACTCCGTTAACTGTAGCAACTAACTTACCCATGTAAGACATTAGGGCAATTAAGATTTAGTCCTTTATATTCACCAACGATTTAATGGCACCAGCCACTCCTGCCATTCATAACTTATCTACTACACTCTGCATCATACGTTCTCTTTTCATCCATTACTTATATTAACAAAATATTTAAACTCAGATACTTGTTCAACCTGCTCACCATCTAACAAAATTGTTTGTTAGATGTATGTGAGTGAGACTTCTGGTCTGGATAGTAGATTTAAAGACAATGTGTTCACTGGACAATCTTAGAGGATGATGTAGGTGTTAAAACAATGATAATAATGAGGAATGAGCGTATTAAGAGTGTGATGTGTGGAATTCAGGGGAAGTGATAGAGAATAAATAAAGTAATCGTTGTACATGTTTGGTCATGTAGATAGGAATTGACGATAGTCGGTTAGGTTAAGTCGGATATAAATGTTAGTTTCTCTGAAGAATGGTTGCTGGGAGACCGAGAAAAGTGATTGGTCGTAAATGGAAGGCGGGAGAGAGAATTGAAGTTTGGCGAAAGCGAGAAGAAAGGTGCATAAAGGAGTGAAGGTGGGTTTTTTGTAGGGATATGTTGTCCCACTCTCGGCCAAGGGATAAACCCACATTGACGAGATCCATAGTGAGAGTCCGTCTCGGTCCCGTGAAGCTCTATGGTGAACTTTTCTGACTGCGACGAGTTTTTTGAAAACTTGTTGGACGCGTAATGCTGGGGCTGTTCTTCTCGACTTGTGTCATATTCCTTTCTACTACTGATTTCTGTTTCCGTCGCATGTACCTTTACCCAGTTTTGGGAGAGTATTTGCGTGATAAAAAAACATATACTTTTGAATATTCTATATTAATATGAAATATAGTATAGCAAAATATCTGATATTTATTTCCCAAATGAGCTATACTGTTATATACTATATATATATATATATATATCTATATTACTATATATATATATATAGACTGAATGAGCTGCTGTATATACGGCAAACTTCTTTTTGTAGGGAGTTAACACAAGAAAGAATTGAGCATATAATTGCAGTTTTTACAAGAAGGCAGCCTGAAGCTTGAACCCCAAATATCCTGGGTAAAAGAAAAATATAGAAAAAATAATAACAAAATAGATAGGTAACTATAAGGTAAACAATTTTAATAAAAATAATTAATTAAAGTAAATTGAAATTAAACAATTATTTTGGATTGGACTACTTGATTTGTAAAAATATATACAATAGTAAAATTTAGAAAATCGGCCGTAGGTCCCTTACTAGGAAACCCTTAAGGAAAAATTAGGCTTTGGTTTATGCTAACCCAAAGCTTCTACCATGAATAAACTAACTAAGAACAGATGGTAAAAAATAAATATAATGAAATTTCTATAAGTCACTTTACACTGGGGGTCCTAATAGGGCCTACATCGGCCTAAAATAATTTATTTAATTATACATAAAATACTCAAATATTTTTTTTTTTACTGCACTCACCGCATAAAATTGTATAAAAGTTTTTAATCATAAAATGATAAATTCAGCGTCTAAATAACATAAATTGTTAAAAATAAGAAGAGCCAATATCGTCGCACGTGCGTTAATGAAAGCTGTCTACTGGACCATTCAAAATTAAAGCAAAAGAATGTCGAAACAGCACTCTTCGTTCCGTTTGAATTACTTCTGCAATACCGTATAATTATCCGTGCAAATAACCGCCATGCTCGATTACTTCATCTAGTAGCAGACGCTATATAACCCCTTGCAGTGCCGAAAGGCACGATACTTTATCGAGGTACGCGCGCTGCCATCGTAATAGCCCTACTCTAGCTCGATAGTCTAGTAGGAGCTGTGGATGGAGTCGCGGACAGGATTCCCCAGATGAAGACGGGATTGAGCGAGTTCTGGATACGTCTTGCATGTGTAGTTGTAAAAGCGCCGAAAAAGTTGGAAAAAAAAAAAAAGAAAGTCTGAGGTAAAGAATTCTGAGCCGGAGTGGAGGAAGGAAAGGGTGACGATGACCGTGCGGTGGTTCTGTGCCAGGTCGGTATTTGGTGCTGTGTGCTTGAGCAAGGAAGGGGAAGGATTGAGTGAGATTAAGGAAAGCGGATCGAGGAAAAGGAAATGATGGCAGGAGGAGAGAAGAGAGAAAGAGATGCAAGAGTGAAGAATATAGGAACGTTAAAAAGAACGATTGAAAGGAGAGAAATTGATACTCATACAAAAGCGTAAAGCGGTCAGGGTCGAAACAGGAAGAGGATTCGCCTCGAGGAAAGCAGGCTTAAGGCGGTCGGTCGAAACGACTTCTGTACATGTGGGACGCTGTATCGTGAAAAATTTCACTTCTCCTTCCTAAGTATCACTGGAAAAGTTCCATCGTACTTTACGTTGGAGAGCGGTGCGGTGGGAGTCTGTCGAACGAAGACATGAGTGGCAGGATAGAAAATGTCCTTAGGGATATCATGGTGTCACCTTGTTGTTGACGAGAAGGATTCGGCGTCTCCAACGACAAAGCCACAGCGCCTCAAGCGGGTAAGATAAGCAAGCGGTGAGAAAGGAGGGAGAGAAGACTGTGAAAAGAAGTCACCATGGAATGACGAAAAAAGAGGAGAACTCCATACACTAAATCAAAGCAGCGAACAGTGCAATTCCTTCTTTAATCAGCGGAAGCGAATGCCAAGCATTACGAAAGGAGAGCGTCAGTCCAATTTTTCCGGATTGGGCTGAGCTAGTAGAGAAGCCTTTAGCTGACGGTGGAAACGTTCAATAATGCCGTTCGCTTTTGAGTTAACCATCGTGTGAATCTTCTCTGAACCAATAAGATTCATCAAATCTCTTCCATAAGAAGGATTCAAAATGTCTACCTTGGCCCGTTGTGAGAAAACGGCACACCAAAGCGCGAAATCAAATGAGCAAAAAGCTTTAGCTATGGATTCCGCATTGCACAGAGAGAGGGATTAGCCCTCGGTCCAACGTGGTGAACCGATTATGCCACGTTAAGAATGTATTTTCTTTACCTCGGAAGGGATGCAGAGGTTCCAACGATGTCGATGTGGTAACGTTTCAAAGCGAGCACTCAGGGGGTAAGAAAGTGCCCTAGCGGGACTTGTGTGTCGACTGTGGACCTTAGAAACGGCTGCACGGAAACGACAAGTGCGAACACCAAGTTGCTACAGTCGGCATTCAATCAGGCTCAACATAACACAACATAATTCGGGCAGTCAACCAGTTTTGCGTGAACGCCTCAATGCCTGGTGGAAAGCGAGTGAAGATTGAGGAAAACAGCTAAATTATATAGTTTAATCTTCCTTCTGTTATTTGCATTTGTACAAAGAAGATTATTGCCTATTACAGCAACTCTTTCTATTGGTGACCCAAGTACCCTGGGACTATTTAAACAAAAATAGAATAATTAATACTAAGAAAAAAAAAATCAATAACTAATTTAAACATAAAATATAATAAATAATTATCTTACATTAAATTTAGTATAATAAAATAAATGAATAAAATTTTCATCCCTATTAGATGGCCTACTTGTTGGCCTATATAAATAATTATTATGAAATAAAACTATTATAACCTATAAATGCAAAAATATAAAAGGCTGATATAATATTTATAACTTTAATTTATATACATAACAAGGAATAAATTATGGGCCTAAATTGGCCTACTTGATTTGTAAAAATATATACAAATAGTAAGAATTTAGAAAACGGCCGTAGGTCTACCTATAAAACCTTAATGAAAAAATTAAGGCTTTGTTTATGCCTAAAACAAAGCTTCTTACCATGAATAACTCACTATTAGAAAAATGGTAATAAAATATATAAATTGTAAATTAACTGTTAATGGGGGTCCTAATAAGGCTACATCGCCCTTAATTATTTTTAATTATACATCTCGCTTCATTTTGCAATCAAGCTCACCGCATAAATGTATAAAAATTTTTATCATAAAAAGTATAAATTCAGCGTCTAAATAACATATAATTGTTAAAAATAGAGGGCCATATGTCGCGTTGCGTTCACAGAACTGTTGTATGCACAAATTTAAACAATAAGAATGTTCGTAAAACCGCACTCTTCGTTCCTGTTGATAATATTACTGCTGCAATACCGTATAATTACGTGCAAATACCCGCATTCGATTATTTCACAAGTAAGCGTACGCATAATGATATATATAATTTAATATATATATATATATATATATAGATATATATATATAAAATATATAATAATTATATATAAATGCTTACTTTTTATATAATGTTAATTTATTATAGAAAATTGTTTTCAACTTGTTTTTTTTTAACAAGAGCCCCATGGAGGCAAGCTCGTTATGGCTACTGAACAAGACCCCCACAATGGAAATATTGGACAAGGCTTCACATTGTTAAAGAACCTTTTTTCAAAATGGGGGCCCGCCCTCAAGTATCAATCAGCCAGAAATGCCTTGTCTGTTTTTAAGGCATGTTAGGAGACTTGTAATTATCGGTTACGAAGCTTCTCGATATGCTACGTAGTCTACGGGGGTAATCCCAATAGATCTTGGAGGATGTTCATTCCACTTCATGGTATGTCTTTCACTATTAATTTAAAGATCCCTTCAATATTTTACCCATGAACATTAGTCATACGCTCCTCTTAACAAAATATTCTTATTACTATTCTCAGGACGTGTTTAAATAAATGATAAGTCTGTGCAAAGAATTTTTCTTTCTTATTTTCAATATGTTACAAATGTTATCTGTTAACCACACAACATTTTTTCAGTCCACGGTTGAAGTTATTAGCAATTATTTATTTTTATTGTATTAAAAGTGATGCAAATGCGTCACGATCAACAACCTCCTGCGGCAAACCATTCTAAAAATTAACAACCCTATTATTGAATGAGTATTTTCTTACGTCAAAATGGCATTCCGTCCACATAATTTTCTCATCTTGTCCCCTGGTTTACTATAAAGGATTTATTGGTCTCAGTATTACTGAGGGATGTAAATATATAAAGTAAATATGAAAATATGTAAAATAAATATTAAAATTCTTCCTTCTAAGAATCGCCTTTCTACTGAAATCAATCCTAGCTTCTTTAGTCTCTCCTCATAGCTCTTACCCTCAAAGGCAGAAATCATCCTTGTTGTTCTACGTTGCATCCTCTCTAGCATACCTATGTCTTTTCTTACACAATGGGCACACACGTGTGTACAATACTCTAATACTGCCTAAATATAACTATTATAAAGCTAACTAATAACCTCCTTGCTCTTGTAAGCTACATTACGATTTGTTATACCCAACATCTTAGAACTATTCCTTGCTTCCAAACACTGATTAGTCACTTTCAGATTTCAACTTATAGTCACACATAAATCTTTTTCTTTGGTCACCGACTCAAGCCAATTCCCATTCATATCGTAGTTAAATCTTTTATTCGAGAAACCTAAATGAAGAACCTTACACTTTTAACTATTAAAATTCGTTTATTCGTTTGCTGTTTATCTCTGCTCAACCAAGAAGTTTTTCCAAGATAATTTTGAATCTTTATACATACATCATTTCCCTTACAGAGGTAACCGTTACTTGAACTTGCTTCTTTTGTCACTAGTGAAAAATTTAATATATATAATATATTATTATATATAATATATATTATGTATATATATATATATATATATAATATATATATATATATATATATATAGTATATATATTATTATATTATATATATATATATATATATATATAATATATTATATATATATATATATATATATATACTATATATATAATATATATGAGGAACAATAGGTGTTCCCAGCACTGAACCCTGTGGACACCACTCTTCCACTATTCCATGATGACTTACTTATAACGTATTTAGTTGTACACACTGTTTTTCTATTCCACAACCACTCCTTTAATCCAACCTTGTACCACTCCACCTATACCCCATTGCAATAACTTCTTCATCAGCCTATTGTGGGGAACCTTATCAAAATCTTTGCTAAAGTCTAAATAGTATAATATCAACTGATCTCCTCGGTCATGCTCTTCTAGTAATTTTTTTTTTTTTTTTTTTTATTTTTTTTTTTTTTACAGTTGTTCACCCCACCACGGGCAGAGCCCTATTCCAGGAGGGGTGTTCTAAAAGGTTTGTCTGACATGACCTACCTTTCTGAAACCATGTTGCTGAGAGTCATACAATACTTGTTATCTTCTAAATATTTCTCTATATGACTGACTTCAGTGAGTAACTTTTCCAGGAACCTTACACAGGAAATGTTAAGCTAACTGCCTATAATTCCCAAATCTTCCGTTACTACCTTTCTTATAAATAGGCACAAAATATGCCTGTTTTCCAGTCATCTGGTACCTCACCAAATGTATAGATCGCTTAAAAATCAATTACAGTGCTTGCAAATGCTGGGTATACCCTCCTTCAGAATTCTACAATATACCGTACCATCAGGGCCTGCAGCTTACTTGGATCAATATAGTCTAATAAACGTTTAATATCTTTACATTAAGCATGTCTCAAAATTTTAAAGTATTTTGTTGACATGCAATACAAGAACCATTAGTCTCCAAACTATTATCTAATCTTTCCTCAGTAAACACTGAAGCAAATAAGCATTGAAAATGTTGACCAACTCCTATCTGAACTCACTAAATTTTCACCAATTTTAATTGGACCCAATTGTTCTATTCTTACTTTTAAATTTATTAAAAGCTAAAAAAACGTTTTTCCTGCCCTTATGACTATTCCTTGCTAATTAATTTCTGCCTCTGCCTTTCTTATTCTACTGACTGGTTAAGTTCATTTCTTTTTCGCGTATAATTTTCGTAAATCATCTTCCAGTATACTACCCTTGAATATCTTTAAAACATCTACGCTTTTCATTGATTTTGTCCCTTATCTCTCTATTCCCAAAACAGCGTTTTCTCTTCGACACACCTAATTGGTTTATCTTTTAAAACATGCTGACGTAATATTCATTAAATTGCTAAATGTTCCCAATGATTAAAACAAATGTTGGTCTTTAAACTCATTATCCCAGTCAAGTTATACTTAGCATAGCTTGAAATTTGGTAAATTGCCATTTCGGAAATCTAAAATCTTTTTTACTATTAACTTGCAACTGGGCCCAGATATCAACTTCATATTTTAAAAATCTAATTATATTATGCGGTCACTAATTCCTAAATTCTCCTCAACTCTACCTTCATCCACCATACTTTCATTGTTAGTTAATCATTCAAGTCATCAGTGCTTTGTGTCTTTAGGTTCATTGGATCATCTGGCTCATAAAAGTTATACTAGTATTACAGTTTATAAATACAGAACTACTATGGTTCATATTAGACAAGGAATCCCATGAATGCAGGAAAAATTTCAATCAGCCCATTAAATGGACGTATGACCTTTTTCTTTACTGGCATGCTGTCTCAATTTCTTTCACGATTTCTGTGTCTAGTTCTTGACTGGCCAGTAAGTTTATAAAATGCCCCTATTCTATATGATTTATTGTACATAAGGATATCTACCCACACAGATTCAACATCATGATTAATTTTAAATTCAGTCATTAAGACAGATTGAATATTGTTTTTAACATAAAGCGCCACACCACCATCCTTCTTTCCTCTATACTGGTATAAATAAAGTGAATATCCGTCTATTTCAAGCTTCTGGCATAATTCCAGAAACTTGTCACTAAACAATTTTCAAATTTAACTTTTCTGAACTTAGAAATTTTTTTGAGCTTAGAAAATTTTTTCAGAAAATATTTTGATCAAATACTAGATATTTACCAGTCAGTCATTAATACAGATTGAATATTGCTTTTAACATAAAAGCGCCATACCGCCACCATTCTTTCCTCTACAATGGTATAAATAAAGCAAATATCCGTCTATTCCATATTCCTGAAGGGAGTCTATATAATTCTTCATTAACCCATGCTTCAGTTATGCAAATAATGTCTAGATTTTCATTTATGATATAACTAATCAGCGCGTCTTTTTTATTTCTAAGGCTATGAGGAGCATTAGTGTAAAAGCATTTGACATTCAAAATGCTGTTATTTTTATTGCTATCATCATTATTTGAACCTATAACGACACTAGTTATCTCACCACTGTTATTCATTAATATCTTGGTTTTGTTTCTAATTTCTATATAATAATAATAATAAAAATAGTAATTAAATGGGTAGAATTAAGAGAGAAATTAAGTGAACAAGGTAATAAGAAGACATTAAGAGCACTCGCAAGTAAATCAGCTAAATGTGAACAAGTTGAAATTCAACAAATCTGGAAGCAAATGAAGGAAGCGGTTGTTAGCAGTGCAAAAAGAAGTATGTGGATGTGCTAAAGTAGGAAGTAAGAATGTTAATAATGTGTGGTGGAATGAAGAGGATGCAAGCGGTTAAAATAAAAAAGAAGCGTGGAATATACTATAAGGTTATTATTTGGTTTAACAGAACCCGATTAGGTAATAGTAGCACAGAAGAGCTTCACCCTCGATTTTCTAAAAATCAAAGGATATGCTCTAAAAAAAAAATAAGCATGGGCAGTCTCTTTAGGAAAGTTCAGTCTCTCAAGTTGTTAAAACTCATAGGATTTTCTTTATATAAAAAAAAAAATTTAAAATAAAAATTAAAAATCATAGAATACCCTAATAAAAATTATTAATTAATTATAAAAAAAAATACCAGAAATATTTAAGCTTTAGGAAAAAAGTTTCCAGCCTCTCCAAAGTTAAAATCGGTATTTGTTTATTGGTATTACTGACTTGATCACATTACATAGTAGCTATATTAAAATTATAAACATTCATTTACAAAAATGTGGTTTTAAAAAATTATTTGAGTTTTTTTTTACGCATTTGAGTTTATTTGAGTTTATATTTTCACTAAAAAATATTAGGTGTACCAGATACCAGAAAAGACTGATACCGATTACTCTATTTTTTAGGTGCGTACTGGTACTGAAACGATACTTAATAAATATAATAAAACACAGTAATAGATATTAACATATTTGTGTACTGCTAGGCAATTCAAGATTGAATTCCCTGTACAAATAACAAATAATACTTAGTCATTTATATTTCATAGTTGGTTGTATAAATAGTATATGTATTTATAAATTAAAATAGTATCTTTAAGAATAATAAAACAAATTATAATAATTTAAATTTTCTATGTTTGTGTTTATTCAAAAACATGACGGATACTCCATTTCATTTTCCAGCAAAGTATAACAAGTTAGCTACTACCGTTTTATTGTTTTAACAGACAATTTACAAAGAAGATTCTTAACTAGCTACAATATAAGAGTAAAAATAATGAAAGAGAGACCTTAATTAATCAGCTGAAAAGACAAAATAAAAAAAGCTATTACTCAAACATGGCAAATAATAATATATTCCTTAAGATAAAGATAGATATAATTCAATACTCAATTAAAAAAATTCACAAATTGTGATGCTAAAACATTAAGCTTTCACTTATCTGGTGAGAGACTGTTCCTTTTTTGGGTGTTTACATTCGCTACCTACACTATAACATACACTCCCTCTCGACTGATGAAGGAGGTGCTGATAATTATTGGCCTGCAAGCACTGATAATAATTGAAACCTTGGCCCATTTTGCCACAGCATGAAAGGATTCTCTCATGTAGGCAGCATCTCCATGTTCTTGTAGAGCCTATTCTCCTCTTTCACAGATTGCAAAATTTGAATTATCTTTGCTCCTTGATGGACTGGTCTCTTCAGTTTTACGGATGAGCGTTCCTTGCGTGTGATCCTTTGAAGTGAATGAGATGGTCAATGCAATTTTGGCATGAACTTATCAAAGTCTAACATATCCAAATCCTCAACTTCGTAGGTTATTGCTGAAAAGCCATCTCGTTCACTATCAGTTGCTGTTACCAGGCGGTTGGCAGTCTTGCAGATATGGCGGCTTCCACTACTGGAATTTTTGTTTTTTTTTTGTCTAAGCGCAGCAAGCTCCTTCAGTTCATGCTATGTTAAGATATGCATTCTTAGAAGTGCGTCACTGTCGAGATGCGTATTCTTGTGGGGTTTCAGCTAGCTTAATGAATCCCTTATTATATATCTATTTATTTATTTTCTTTTACAGTGTCACCGCCGCTCAAGGACAGAAACCCTATTCAAGGAGGGCGTGTTGAACGCCTCAAAAATCCATATGCTAGCGCAAATTACGCACATGAGCACAGACACAGGCTTTAAAGTGAGGGAGATTAAATTGAGCAGGAAACAGATGATGGGGAAGAGAATTCACAGAACAGAGGTGCAGAAAGAAAGAAGCACCGCAGCGAACTAGTCTGGAGGTGACTAATATCAACACAAACTCATGTGCTGACACAGCACCCTGTGTGTACGAGGAGTCGGTAAAGGTTGGCCGGGATGGTGAGGCGAGTGGAAAGTTCCCTCGAAACTTTGCCAGCTTTGTAGTACCTATAGAAAAAGGGATAAAGCAAGAAACATTGTGCAGCAAATATTAAAAGTCAAGTGAAACTAGAAAGCACAGGAATAGGTTTTTAAGCTTTTGGCCTGTTGACTCGACCCTATCCCAAAAACTGGGTGAAACCCAAAGCCTTCCATTTATATGAGAGCAGTACTCCATTAAAAAGACCAATGCTTGAGAAAGAGGAAAAAAAGGTTTCTCATACTTCTAAACAGAACTCGCCAGTTTTCTTTAGGCCGCCCTAAGGCATGCTTTTGTGTATTTGAAGGTTTTCCAATACATTTTTTTGTTTATGTTAATGGCCAAGGATGTTTTATTGTCAACAGGAGAACGAGAGAACCGTCGAAAGATTAGGAAAGTTAGAAGGTTCTTAGAGAGGGAGATTTGTAGAAGTTGGGTTTTAAAGAATTAAAAACTTCACAAGCTTGAGACGGCCCAACCCTGAAATTCTATCCAGATCAGCGAGAATAAATCGGAAAGATTAAGACAAAAGGCAATTCTTGAAGTAAAAGAGGGAGCAGAATTGGAAATGAGTTGAAGAATGAAGGTCAAGTCATCGGCATATGAGTGGATAGAGTTAGATGTGCAGGGGAGAAGATTCATGATGAAAAGCAGGAATTAGAAGTAGGAGATAAAACTGATACCCTGAACGAACACCACTATTGACAGAAAAAGAAGTCGCCCATCAACAAACAGCTGACATTGAGCGATTTGGAAAGAAGCTAGACATAAGTAAGCAAAGAGAAGAAGAACCCAGAAGGGGGAGAGCTTGGAGAGCAGTGAGGCGTGCCATACCCGGTCAAAAATGCTTTGGATATGTTCAGCGCCACCACACAAGTCTTCCCGTAGTTTCCTAAGGCGGAAAACCATAAATCTGTAAATAGGAAAGTATATCGCCAGTAGTCTTTGAACACCAAAAGCCGTACTGGCGATTGAAAAGAAGGCGAATCAGATTCCAGGAATGATCTAAGAAGTAAGAGTTAAGAAGAGTTTCAAAAATATAGAAAGAATACAGTTAGAGCTATAGGACGATAGCTTAGAAGGATCAGAGCAGCATCCTTTTTTCAGAAAGGTTGGACATATGCACGCTTTCAACACTGAGGGAAAGTGTGCTAGTATTGAGGCATAGAGATATAGTTGAAACGAGGGGCGGGTCAGCACAGAAGCACACCACACTCCCTCAAAACACGAGAGGAATGCCATCCGGGCCCACCCCACCCTTCCTAACATTCAATAGATTTCAGAGCCCATTCACGCCTATCAAATGAAAAATACTGGTAAAAAGGCATAGGACACATGAGAGGAGAAGGAGGAGGAGAGGAATGCCAGAACGATCCAGCATTGAGTTAGAGGAAAAAATAGGAGGCCAAAGAGATGATTTGGCCTTTTCAGTTGAGTATTAACAACAGATCCACCAGAGCGAATAAGAGGAAAGACGTTTACAGAAGTTATTAGAGATTTTTGACAAAGACGCCAGAGAGATTTGTCAGTAGGAGAACCAAGAAGGTCGGCGCACGATTTCTAGCTGAATGGAAAATTGACAAGAGTGATATGAGAACGAGAATTTTCCACACCCATACCACTGTCTCTAGCCTGAATGGCGAGAGAACAAGCACGATCGACATGGATTTTGAGGAGAAAAGATTTAGTCCACGAAGGAATGAACCTGCCATCCCATAAACAATTACAGTTCCCACTTATCGCAGAGCTTGACGCGTCTTCAGATCAAAGCAGTCACGTACAATTACAGTTAGCCGTAGAAGCAACGCCAAATGGCCCCCAATCGGCCTGATCAAAATGTGCCAGAAAAAATGCATATTGCAGGATTGAGATGTTTGAGAGGAAAGTATTAAAATTAAGAGATATTAAGTTCTTGGGCGATTACAATAGATGAAGGAGTGGCATAATTTATAGAGAAGAAGGACTAATCGTGAAACATTAGGTCAAGTATGTTTCAAGAATCGGTGGGGCGATCGGAATGTGTGTAGTTCTTTAATTAGTTGCTCCAGATCGTTGAGAATACCGAATGATTCGGCTTCCTCTCACCTAAAATTCAGTATGAGAGGGAACCCACAATTCAGTGTGGGTAACCGTGAAATCCCCTAAAAGAGGAACCTCAGTATTTGGATAAGAAGATATAACAGTCTCGGAGAAGTAGTAAGGTATCAAAAAAGGCATGAAAATCTGTTCTGTTTGGGGAAACAGTAGCAGAAGCATAAGAGTATTTTGAGTAGAAGGAAGAAAGATTTAAGCCACATGAAACATCAAAGTTAGGAGATTTGAGATTCTTGAGACGTTTTACAGGAGCTGTTTATGTTTACATAGGCACATACGTCCACCCTTCAGACGGAATTATGAAATAAGTTATAGATATTAAACGAGTTGCAAGAGAATTCTTAGCCATCTGGTCTCAGACAAGAGCATAAAAATAGGTTTAGAGTTAGAGAGGTAGTAATCCATGGATGCAGAGTTAGAGGCAAGCCATTGATTGATTGTAAAGTCAAAAAAAATCTCTCT
>JABUQX010100602.1:0-33459 GCA_015478945.1 Trachelipus rathkii | reverse complement strand
CAGTAATAGAGTGTTTGAAAGAAAGGAATTTGAGTTTGGCAGAGTGAGAGAAATGGTGCCTTATAGGAGTGAATGCGTGTTTTGAGTGAGCAAAATGGGCATGAGCATGGTTGTAGCCTATCCACCCCATGGATGTAAGGACCGAACACTGATAATGATGCCACGATGAGGTTTGTCCGTGGGTAAAACTTTAAAGTTGATTTTCGGGACCGGGCTCCCACTTAAGGGTTTGAAGGATCGTATGGGGGGGATTCGCTTCTCTTTTGACTTACTTCTTGTTCTTCTTACTTAACTAATCAATTTGCGGTGTTATTTGCTAATCTCACCACCATGTCTATGAGCAACGAGGAACGCTTAAATTAATATATATATATAATATTATATATAATAATTATATATATATATATATTATATATATAATATATATATATATATTATATATAATATATATATATTATATATTATAATATAATAAAATATATATTACTTACTCCTCTCCCAGTCAGGCTCACGAGCCTGTCAGTGGGGCAAACCTCCGCTTCCATCCTGTTCTATCCATCACGATCCCATCCGCATCAGCTCATCCATGCAGGCATTCCTTTGTTCCTAATGAATCTAAACTGTTGTCTCTCCATCATCTTCCGTGGTTCTTCCCTTCTGCCTCACTCCCTCCGGTCTCAACCTCCACCTCCTGCTGGCAACTCTCTCCCCCTGCATCCTCTCAAGGTGTTCCACCATCTTAGTCTGGCTGCGTCCACTTTATTTATCATGGGTTTCACACCCACACGCTCTCCCTCCACTGTTCGTTCTCACTCTGTCTCTTCTCGTCTTCCAATTCACCATCCCTCAACTCAATTCATCTTCCGCTGTCTGATTCTTACTTCTCCTCTTCTCCCTGTCATCTCCATGTATCTCCGCCCATACAACAGTATCGGCGTCAACTCCCTCGTATATTGCTCTCTTCACCTCTTGTTCATATATTTATCTTGTCAAGATGGGGTAACCAACGTATACTACTTCTTACAGCCTTGCCATACTTGCTCAATTCCTACTCGGTAAATTTTTCCTTTGCACCCCCCCTTCTCTTCCAAGTGCTTCCTAGATTTATATCTGTCCAAATTTTTAATCTCTCTACCGTCCACCTCCACTATCAACTCCTCCTCCTCCTCCCTACTTACCACCCATTATTTCTGTTTCTCCACATTCATATTTAAATCCAGCTTCTCTCAATTTTCTGCGAAACAACACACCACCATTTGCCTCAACCTCTCACATCTCCACTCCAACACGCCAAACCATCTTGCTATTATACATATGAAGTCTCCGTCAATTCTCCTCCAAACCCCTTTACACCCTATGACTGTTGTCCAAATACTCTAATTAAAACAGTATCGGCGACAACACACTACCCTGCATTACTCTTACCCCAAACCATTCCTCGTTTTTATATCCTGTTGTTACCTTACTTATGTTATTCACGTATGTTACTTCTTACTGCCTTATCAGTCTGTCTCCAAAACTTCTTAATCCCTCTCCAGAACTCTCCACAGCTTCTCCCTGTGTACGGAATCAAATGCTTTCTTCAAGTCTATGAATGTGATATATGCCTTCTTATTGTAATCCCATGTCTTTTCCTGTATTATTCTTAATGCAAACATTAAATCTGTAGTACTTCTACCACCTCTATACCCATACTGCTCTTCACCCAATCTTGGCTCTATTTTTGATCTTAATTTTCTTTCTAATATTCTTTCATATAACTTCGCCATGTGATCCATGATGAATTTCCTCTATTAATTTTTACAGTCTCCTGCGTCCCCCTACCTTTATAAATGGGAACTATTTTTGACCTTCCCCAACCTTCCGCACTCTACTCTCCACCCAACACCTGTTCAGAAATCTCAGCATCAAAGCTTTCAGCTCCTCTCCTCCTTCCTTCAGCAACTCAATATATATCCCATCCTCACCAGGGCTTTCCCTCTTGCATTTTCATATATATATATATAATATAGTATATATATATATATATATAATATATATATATATATATATATATATATATATATAATAATTATATATAATAATTTTATATTTATATATATTATATAAAAATTATATTTTTTAAAATTTAGAAGGAAGCGCAAGCACACAGTTAATATAGTAAAAATATAGTAAAAAATGAAAGGTATTGTATTGCTTCTAATTTATGAAGCAATCCTCTGCCCGGAATGTATGAAAAATTTATTATAAAATGTTCAAAAATGACGTCATTTAAAAATTTTTACCACAGTATTAAGTAACAGTAAAATGAGTCATCAATAAAGACTTACATATTACAGTAAAAATTCCTCCGCCACTGGTGACGTAACTAGATCGCGGTCAGTAAGGATCAACAATAAAGAATATTTATCAGTATTCCGTCAGTAATTACTTCTTGAGCACGTCTAATATTTAGTGTTCCTTAACAGTACAATAAGTTGTGGTTCATTTTAATAATTAAGTTTGTATGCAGTATTGTGCAACTTATTATTTAATGTTTATACGATCATGGCTAAGAAAAATCTGTAAGTTAAACTTTATAACTGTCAATAGTAAAGTTAATTATTTTAAGTTACTCAAAAGAATAAAGTTGTTTTAATATTGAAAAGAAGCATTTTCAAAGTTGAATTCTCCGTTTCCTTTAATAACAATTAAAAAAGACTCATTGTTAATAAAAGTGCTTAAATGTTCTTAAACGTTCTTAAATCATCTCCAAAGACAAGGGGGTACCTCCGTGAAGCTAATCAGGAAAGTATTTATTTGATTATTTCTACATCAGCAACAGAACATTTAAGGTAAATATAAATTTATAATGTTTTTGATTAAGATTAGTTCCAAAAAACTAATTAATAGGCCGGTGGCGAAATGAGCCGCTTCAATCAAAAAAGTGAAAGAAACTTTTTTGATACATTTGAAAATGTTGTATTAAAAAGACTTAACTTTTTTAACATATTTGAAAATGGTGAATAATGTACGTAACATTTTTTGATAAAATTGAAAATGTACCTAACATTTCATACTTGAAGTGTTTTTCGATCTCTACGATCTTATCAAAGTGAAAAAAGTTTAATTATTTTTCATCAAAGTTATTCATCAAGTGAAAAGTTAATTTGCCTTAATATTAAAAAGTGATTTAGTGAAGATTTAAACTATTGAAAAGTTTTAATACTTAAACAATTTCGAAAAGTGGCATAACGCATGCGCAAAGATGGCGCCACAAGTCGTAAGATTGCTAGATCACATGGGCCTAAAAATAGGAGATTTCAATTATTGGAAACATTTCTTGTAATAATAATCGATAATCGATAAATTTAATATAATATTGATTAATCGATTAATATCGATTAATATCGATTAATATCGCTCTTGTTCACTATCGATATTTTCAATTGTAAACAATTAGCCAACAATTAGCCTATTTCGTGTTTACTAGTTAAGTGAACCTTACTTATTGTGAATTTTTGTTATAATATAGTTAATATTTTCTTAATTAATGTATAGTATTATTAATAAAGCTGTGTGGTTGCGCTTTCGTAATGAAAATAATTTAAATAATGCAATTTTCTGAGAGTTTGTGTTCTTAAGATAAGGACCCTAGACTTGAAACTTAGTTTTTTGCACACTCATTTAAGAAGGCCTAGAGTAGTTGTGAGCCTTTAAATGTTTTTAATTCCTTATAAGTTAACATATTTAATTAATTTTGAAATAAATATTTTTGAATAAAGAATTTTTGAATAAAATCGAAAATTTAGTCACCCTGCTATATAATAAAAAGCGGTTCAAGAAGTCGCTGAAAATCACGAAAGGGCCGAAGATATTACCTTTAATACACCAATAAATGTGAGTACTTTTAAACATGTAATGAACTTCTCTACCGTTACTTTAATTTCCCGTTAAAATACAATTTAAATGAGATAATTCTTTGGTAATAGAAAATAAAAAGGAATTGATGAAAAAAATATACAAATGTTTAATGAATCTAATGAAAATATAAACTTTACAATGGAATTGGAATTGGAAAGCCAGAGTGAATTTTATATTTTTAAATCTTCAGACTACTTTTGAGAGATAGTTGGGTTAGTTTTTCCCTATTTATATAGTAGATATATTAAAAACAGGCTTGCAAAAAAAACAAAACACTACAAAATTTCTGAACAGAATATGAACCAGACAAAAGTTTATAAAACAAGTATAATTTTGGAGTTCAGTTACTGCTTAAGTGTTAAAATATTTTTTAGACCTAGATAAATTGATTTAATAATAAGCGAAATCGTTTACTTTGTGCATTGATGGGGATATAAATTATAAGCATTTTCAAGTTCAATTTAAAGTTACATAAGTTCTATAAGAAATATAAATGTTTCTGGACAAGCCGGTAATAACCCTAACTTAGTACCTCTGTTCAAATAATGATTAGATTTTAACTTTTTGAAATTTTCCTTTTAGGGTTATTATTTCTCCCATTTATCAATAATTAACGCACCAAAAATGCATTTAATATACCTCAGTCATAGATATTGTTTATGCAAAGCAGAATATTTTGATGTATGTACACAACTTAAACTATAATGACTTGTGTTGCCTCATGTTGTTTTTAGCCCATTTATTTCTAGAATCCAAATTTGATTCAGCTATATGTTCATTAATTTAGTTAAATAGTATTGAATGGAATGATTAGAATAATGCAATTTATTTATGATTACTTAATATGACAATTTTTATATTGTGGATTTTATCAATCTCAAAGAGCCAGGCTTGTTGTTTGTTGATGCAACAAAATACAAATCTATATGTGGCTAAAAAAGCTTTTCCTACAACCATTTTTCTAAAGTGATACTCATAATAAGAATAAGAGTAGTCATAATATAATATCCTGACATAATGTAAAGTTTCTTGAAAATATTTATTCAGTGATATATAATAAAAGCTTTTAAATTTATGCTGATAACTAGTTCTTCCTCAGAAAAGTGAATACAGTAGGTGATAAAAACTCAAATTTTATAAATAAGTAAAAGTACACCTTGTTACTCCTCAAAAGAAAAAAACATCTTCAAAAAAATATAATGCTTATACAAAAATTAATCTATTTCTATAGCTCAAATTTTCAAACCTCTAGAAATAATAATGTAAAAAAGAGGTTTGAGAAGGTTTTTAGTTAAAATTATGTTCTGATGACTTCTACATTCATTTATAGGATTTATTCCTGTGTTAACAAAATTATGAATAGGTCTTATATACATTAAGAGTTTATTAGGAGATTGGGTTTATGCGAATAAAGTGTGCTTAGAAACCTATCCACAAGTCACACAATGTTTTTTTTATAAATATTAAGGAACATAATAAAATATTGTAATTAAGTTTTCCATGCTAAGTTGAATGATATAGTAAGTCACACATACAACTCATTATGTAATGTAATGTGTATTAGTTGAAATGAAATGGTATATAAATTAAAATACAAACCATAAATTCTAATATGCATATAACTTAATTCATCAAAGTTTATGAGAATGAATTACTATTCCACCTGATCACACTTCATGAGTAAATATGGTTTACAGTAGGTGAGAAGAAAGAAAATAATAGTTTTCTAAAGTTTAAATCGAATATACAAGCTTCAAGTAAGTACTTAATTACTCATATGAGGAGATAAGCTCTGTAAAGATAAAGTTAATATATACCTAAATTAAAAAAATAGTTCTCCTATAAATAAGAATTATGAGGTTGCAATCAGTTTCATATTATTGAATTATTACTATAATGTACCAAAAAGTATCTATTCAGTCAAATAACATTGATTATAGTAAAAGTGCTAGAGCATATTTATATAAAAAAATAAATTTTCATTCTCTTAGTCAAATAGATGTATCTTAATTATAAATAAAATTATAATATAGTAGATGGCTATGTCCTATAAGATGTTAGTGCAAAAAAAATGAAACTTAATGAAGTTTCCTAAAGTTTTGCGACAAATGAATATTCTAAAATTCCTCCTGTATCCAATAGTCATATTAAATAGATGTCCTTTTCACTTGTCATAGGAAATATGAGGACCTTGCCAGGTCCTTCCCGCAAGAAGACTGTACCTTTTGCAAATAATGCGCCATTGCTTATAGCCAAGATCTGATAATTACATAAATTAATTGCCAATATACGATGAGTAATATTATAATTTTAATACGAGACCCACAAATTGTTGCCCGTTTGGTTGAGGCCAGAAAACAAGTAAAAAAAGAACTAATATTCATAACTTCAGTCAGAAAGTTCTGCCAAAGCAGAAATAATCATTTTCGAATAATACAGTTATAAAATGATTTTGCTGAGATGTAATAACAGGGTAGCCCGCTAAATACACCAAGGTCATTTTTCGTTATCTAGAACATCCAAAAGTTTATTGTCTATCCCCTATTAAACATTTTGTAAGAGCCTATCCTGAATAGACAATTGTAACTGCGAATATAAAACATATAATGTGTGACTCCAGTCCAATCATTGGGTATTCAAGGCAGAGAGACGGAGAAAGAAATCTGAACACTGTAGATAAATGCAAGTTCAATTATTTATTTAATCATAATATGATTTTCAAAGACAAACATTATCATGTAAGTCTCCCTTGGTATGGAAGACAAAATAGAATTAGTTCCTAATAATTTTAAAATAACTTTAAATATAGCTAATAATATTGTGAGATGTTTGCTAAATAAGCATACAAAATAACCGTAATAATAAATATAGGATCCCATACTAACAATGTCACATGTCTTTTGAAGATCAAACACTGCAGTGATTAAAATAAGTGTCTGACACGAGAGATATTCCGATACTTACACAAGTATGTTTAAGTGAGATTCTTAATCGACTTATTGACCTTTTCCCTAAAATTAAAGAATTCCACTTTTTTCATTTCTCGCGCATCGTCATCTACTGCTTAATGATTAACTATTAGCATTAAATTTCAGAACAATGTAACTACTATATAAATAAATATATAAGACCAGTTTTTTAATTATTTAATTCTCACTTATAAAAAAGCGTATATAAATAAAAAAATCAAACTTACTTTCCTATCATTTAATAAATTGAAGGCATCAATTATCAGTGGTATAGTTGGTATATGGACCTTATATATGAATTCTACTTTAAAACTATCATACTTTATGTTACAGTAAAACTAGAATTCGTACTGTTTATATATAATATATATAATATAATATAATAGTGATGTGAGAGTGTTATCGTAAAGCATATGATCGTTTTATAATTTGAATTGAAATAAGTGAGTTTTAAATAAAGATGATATATAATAATTATATTAAAATATGATTATTCACCTTAATCTTGTGGTTTAACAATGGGCAATTAGAAGCTTATAGGGTAACTACTTCAAACATAATTAATTTGGTTTAACATTTCTATCCCCCATTATATTATAATATACTTGCATTATATATAATATATATTCATGCTAATCTAAGTAATTCCCCCATAAAATTATAAATGAAATGTTACTAAATATTTAAGTCCTCAGCTTCTTATTATGTTAGAATTAATTTAAATATTTACAAAGCATTAGCAAGAAGAAAGAAAGTGAGATATAGTATAAAGTTATATAAATCATCAATGTAAGAATACAGAATTGTGAAAGAGAGATTTTTTATATCTTTGAGATAATTATTTAATAGTAATAGCAACTTACAGGATAATGCTTGCTGTATGTGAAGTTCAGAGAAAGAGAACTCCAAATATGAATAGAGCTATTCATATGTCCTAGTGTTGTGACAAGATCTAGTGAAAAATAGATTTTCAATTGTGAGTGATGTATCTGGAAACTGTCATTGCATTATCAATAAAATTAACCTAGCAAGGAATCAATCTGTACCAGAAGATAATTATTTCCGTATAACCAAGCGTGAATCAAATTGTATTGTCTGAGGATTTCACAATGGCTAATTATCCTCCTAACTGCTTGTGGCGATAATCTTCTCGCTTACCTCCTGATTTATGTGTAGGGTATTTAATTGTTGATGAGGAACTAATAATAGATTGTATATGGCATAAAATATAATAAGTGGCTATGGTGATAAAAAATGTATTTTGCTACTCTGTTAAAGAATAGAAGAGATATACTCTGATAATATGTGCCCACTGTTAGATAATTAAATCAATGCTCAAAATAAAGCTGCGTAAACACTGTTAGGATGTAACTGAATTTATGTCAATAAATATACCTGGAGGCTCTATTTCTTAAAAGGAATATAAAGTTAATGTGCTAGCATCTTTTTTGTGACAGTTCTGTGAATATATGAATGTTATGTAATTTAGTAATATATGTTATGGTAGTGTGAGATTAAATGATTAATAATATTAGTTCCTTTAAATTTATTTGCTAAAGCCTAGTGAATAGCTCCTTAGCCAATATATAGTATCCTACGGGAGTTAAGTATCCCTTCCTTGGAGCTGATGGGGGTTATTTTGGCCTTGAAATGCTTACCTTAATATTTTGAAGCCATATAAATAATAGTAACATTTATTTGAATATCTAATTAGTATATTGCTGTGGATTCACAAGTAGTTTTGAGCTGGTTTTTAACCAGACAAACCAAATAGTAAAATTAAGTTTTTTTAAAAAATAGAATAAAAATGAATATGGATGGTTAAATCACTTTCCATAAATCGAAAGTAAACAAGTACAAAAAGTTAATAGATGTTTATTATAGAAAATAGTGTATAATATAGCAGAAAATCACTTGCTGATTTTATTTAACTAGGATTAAACATTTGAAAAAGTAATAAAGCAAAATTTTGGCTCATCGTGTATCAGTGTCCTGTTTAGGATAACCTAAATATTTAGACAATTGTCCCCATCTCCTATGTTGAGTGTTGCCACAAGTGTTACCTCTATTAAGTGGATAAATGTAAATAAGTATTAGAAGTACATTGTAACAGTATTTTAATATAAGTAAATATTCCTGCATATAGAAAAGTCTTAAGAATCACTGCCTGGATTTTTAAAATGGTTTAGTAAAATTAAAGTAAATGTAGATTACACAGCAAAATCTGTAAGATTATTGGCAAAAAATAAATCAAATTCCAATCGCTTTGATAATGAAAATTAATTTTTAAAGATTGATTAAACAGAAAGTAAAAGTACACTCCTTATGAAAGATCAGTATATTCCTCCCTTAGTTCTTGAACTTGAATCTTTTCCTTGACGAAAAAGGCTATTTGAGAAGTAAGGGCAGGATTAATAAGGCTCTTCTTATTAGCTATGAACAAGCTAATCCTATATTAATGGGTAGAAATCATGGCTTTACATTGCTATTTATAAAATATGCCCATGAACAAGTAAAGCACCTTGGCATTGGTACTACTCTAAATTATATCAGAAATCAAGGTGTGTGGATACCTAAAGGTAGAGCTGCAGTAAGATCTGTGTTGTTAGAATGCATTACATGCAAGAAAGTACAATGCTCTTTCTTACAGGTACCCACGTTTCACTGACATACCTAGAACACACATGAATCTCATAAAACCTTACTAACACACAGGTATTGATTTCACCTCTCATGTATATGTCAAAACCAACACCTCAAAGTTAGAGAAAATGTACATCTTAATTTTCACTTGCCTAAACATCAGAGCTGTACACTTAGAATTGGTACCTTCCATGAACACATCTGATTTTCTTTTAGCATTTAAAAGGTTCTGTAACAAATTTAGTATACCATCGTACATATATAGTGACAATGCATTATATTTTAATAAAGGGTGCAAAATAATAGAAGAGTCTTTTTGTACCGATGCTTTCAAGGAGGAGTTTGATAAAAATCAAATCAAACATGTGAAAATTAACCTCTTTTCTCCATGGCAAGGTAGCCATTGGGAAAGGTTAATAAAGGTTATGAAACAGTGTCTGATAAAGCTGTTGGAAAGAGTAAAGTAACCTATTTTGAACTTCTTACCACTCTGTCTGACATAGAAAATGCCATCAATTCCAAACCCCTAACCTATAGATCTGGTACCTCTGAGTTGGAGGCATAACGCCAATTGTTTTGAAATAAAATTGTACAACAGTAATTTAATATTTAAAAGTAATTTTGATACAATAGAATATCAGATGGGCAGTGCACCCAACAAGGAGGTACTAGATTCTACCCTCATAAAGCAAAATGAACTCTATGAAGAGTTCAGGCGTTTGTGGCATGATGAGTATCTCCTAAGTCCGGGAGCGGCTAGACACTTGTTCAGGTATTAGGGGAAGATAAAGTAAAAGTGGGTGAATGTGGTTCTTATAAAGGACAGCAATAAACCACGTCCATTTTGGAGTTGGGTTAGCAGTGTTGGAGGTGTAATAATAGTCTGATAAAAATCAGATCAGTTGAAATTTTTAAAAACCGGTTCTGGAAGTAGGGTTACCATTCCTATCAGTAACCGTTTACCCCCTCGATTAAAATACAGGAGGTTTTGTTTAATGTAACACCTGACCTTACAACATCTGTACAGGATGACAACAGCAACAACCTGGTTCTGTCTAATAATAATAAAAAATAATAATAATAAATGCCAATTTCTACATTAATAAGACCTCAGAGAAAAGCTGCCCTTAAACAAAGGCAGTTTATGAGAGATAACCTTGCAGACCTCTAGTAATAATAAAGTAAAATTTAGAATTAAGGTAATTTTAAGTTAGATTTAGGGTGTTAGGGTAATTTTAAGTTAGAATTAAGGTTGTTTTTAAATAAAAAAGAAAAGTAAAAAAAAAAATTATATTTTTTAAAATTTAGAAGGAAGCGCAAGCACACAGTTAATATAGTAAAAATTATAGTAAAAAATGAAAGGTATTGTATTGCTTCTAATTTATGAAGCAATCCTCTGCCCGGAATGTATGAAAAATTTATTATAAAATGTTCAAAAATGACGTCATTTAAAAATTTTTACCACAGTATTAAGTAACAGTAAAATGAGTCATCAATAAAGACTTACATATTACAGTAAAAATTCCTCCGCCACTGGTGACGTAACTAGATCGCGGTCAGTAAGGATCAACAATAAAGAATATTTATCAGTATTCCGTCAGTAATTACTTCTTGAGCACGTCTAATATTTAGTGTTCCTTAACAGTACAATAAGTTGTGGTTCATTTTAATAATTAAGTTTGTATGCAGTATTGTGCAACTTATTATTTAATGTTTATACGATCATGGCTAAGAAAAACCTGTAAGTTAAACTTATAACTGTCAATAGTAATAAAGTTAATTATTTTAAGTTACTCAAAAGAATAAAGTTGTTCTTAATATTGAAAAGAAGCATTTTCAAAGTTGAATTCTCCTGTTTGCCTTTAATAACAATTAAAAAGACTCATTGTTAATAAAAGTGCTTAAATGTTCTTAAACGTTCTTAAATCATCTCCAAAGACAAGGGGGTACCTCCGTGAAGCTAATCAGGAAAGTATTTATTTGATTATTTCTACATCAGCAACAGAACATTTAAGGTAAATATAAATTTATAATGTTTTTGATTAAGATTAGTTCCAAAAAACTAATTAATAGGCCGGTGGCGAAATGAGCCGCTTCAATCAAAAAAGTGAAAGAAACTTTTTTGATACATTTGAAAATGTTGTATTAAAAAGACTTAACTTTTTTAACATATTTGAAAATGGTGAATAATGTACGTAACATTATTTGAAAATGTCGCATTTGAAAATGTTGCGCATTTGAAAATGTACCTAACATTTCATACTTGAAGTGTTCGATCTCTTACGATCTTTATCAAAGTGAAAAAAGTTTAATTATTTTCATCAAAAGTTATTCATCAAGTGAAAAGTTTATTTGCCTTAATATTAAAAAGTGATTTTTAAGATTCGCTTTCGGACAAAGTTTTAAATACTTAAAAATTTTGCTGATTGTGCAACGCATGCGCAAAGATTGCGCCACAAGTCGTAAGATTGCTAGATCACATGGGCCTAAAAATAGTGAATTGTCAATTAGCGAAAACATTCTTTAATAATAATCATTATCGATAAATTTAAATAATATTGATTAAGTCGATTAATATCGATAATATCGATTTTAATATCGCCTGCTTTGCTTCACTATCATATTATTCATTTTTAAACAATTAGCCATATTCGTTAAAATAATTTCTGGTTGAAAGCCTTATTTTTTGAATCCTTCTCGATTACTTTAATAATGTCTAATAATGCTATAGTATCTTAATAAATCTGTGTGTCCGGAAAGTCATAATGACACTTACGTATATACCGCAATTTTTTAAAAATTGGTGTTCTTAAGATAAGGACCCTAGACTTAAAACTTAGTTTTTTGCACACTCGTTTAAGAAGGCCTAGAGTAGTTGTGAGCCTTTAAATGTTTTTAATTCCTTATATTAACATTATTTAAGTAATTTTGTAAATAAATATTTTTGAATAAAGAATTTTTGAATAAAATGGAAGATTTTAGTAATTATAAGAAAAAGCGTTCAACGCTAAAATCACGTATTACCTTTATAAGCAATAAATTGAGTACTTTAAAGGTTAATGACTCTTTAGGTATTAATTTCTGTAAATTACAATTAAATGAGATTAATTCTTTGGTAATAAAAATAAAAGAATTGGATGAAAAAATGATAGAAATTTTAATGAACCATGAAATTGAAGGCATTACAATGGAATTGGAATTGGAAAGCCAGAGTGAATATTATTTTAATTTAGAACTTAAGATTAGTGGTTTTAATGATTATATTGAAAGTAAACAGGCTGCAAAAACAGAACCTACAATTTCTGACAGTTTTGTGGAAGCTTTAAACAGTATTGATCATACTGCTAATGTAAAATTACCTATCATGAGTTGTGCTGTTTTTGATGGGGATGTAAATAAAATTAGTTTTCAAGTTTTTCTAAATCAGTTCATGAATATTGTTGGTAATAACCCTAAACTTAGTGACTCTGTTAAATTAATGTACCTTTTAAGTTTTTTGAAGGATTATCCCTTAAGTATTATTTCTCATTTATCAATAATACCAGAGCATTATAAAGTAGCATTAGATTTGTTGAAAGCAGAATATTTGGATGTAACAACTATAACAAATGACTTGTTTGCCTCTTTGATAGCTATTAATATAGAATCCAAATATGATAAAGATTTTTTATCCTTAAAAAATGCATTAAATAAAATCAGGGCAATTATTTATGATCTAAAGGTGCATAATTTGGATTTTACAATCTCAAAGAGTCCAGGCTGTTGTTTGTTGTCACATATAGTGGTAAAAAAGCTTCCTAAAATTTTTTTAAAGGACCTAATAAGAAAAGTAGGTCATAATTATCCTGACATAAATGAAGTTCTTGAAAATTATTAGGATATAATAAAAGCTTTAATATGCACTAGTCTTCCTCAGAAAGAACCAGTAGGTGAAACTCAAATTTAGAAAATAAAAAAGTACACCTGTTACTCCTCAAAAAGAAAAAACATCTCAAAATAATGCTAACAATAAACAGCATTCTTTAGCCAATTTTCAAACCTCAGGTAATAAAGTAAAAGAGGTTGAGAAGGTTTGTAAATTATGTTCTGGGCCTCATTCATTAGGATTATGTCCTGTGTACAATAATTATGAAGGTCGTATTAATAGAGTTAGGGAGTTGGGGTTATGCGAAAAGTGTGCTGGTAACCATCCACAAGCACAATGTTTTGGTAACAATAATAAAATGAGGTTTCCATGTAGGTGTGGAAGTAGGTCACACATACAACCATTATGTAATGTTAATGTTAGTGAGGTGGTAAATAAAACGACCAATCATTGCATAACTTTTCATCAAAGTTTAGAGAATGAATACATTCCGCCTACCACTTCATTAAATATGGTTTACAGTGGTAAAGAAAAGGTTTTCAGATGTTTAATCGATACAGCGTCAAGTAGGTCTTATATCTCTAGAGAAGCTGCTGAAAAGTTAATACCTAATATAAATAGTCTTCCTATAATAGAATATGAAGTTCAAACTTTCATTGGTTCTAAAATTAAAAGGTTTCATCAAACATTGATTGGAGTCAGAGTTTTTAAAAGAATAGTTTTCATTCCTTTTCTAATAGATGATGAATTAAATATAAATTATAAAGTAGATGGCATTCCTGATGTTATTAAAAATATGAAACTTAATGGTTTAAATTTTGCTGACAATAATTTTAATAATTCTCCTGTAAATAGTCATATTAAAGTAGATGTTTTACTTGGCATAGAAATTATAGACTTGTTTCCAGCCTTTCAGACTGTACTAAGTGGCCATTGTTTTCATATTGGCAATAATAAATTAATTCCAATAGGCTAATTATTATATAATTTTTTAAGTAGAGAACAAATTGTGCGTTTGGTTGAGGCCAGAAAAAGTAAAAAAGTTAATAATTTCATAACTCAGTCAAAAGTTGAAGCAAATAATGCTATAATTCATATAAATGATTCTGAATGTAATAACAGGAGGCTAAATACACAAGTGTATTTCGTATTAGAACCATCCAAAAGTTATTTCAATCCCATTGAACAGTTTTTGGATTCTGATATAGACAATGGTTTGGAAAATCTGTTTAGCCTAGAATCATTGGGTATCAAGCAGAACGAAGAAATTCTGAACACTGTAGATAAATGTCAAGTTCAATTATTTAATCAGAATATGATTTTCAAAGACAACCATTATCATGTAAGTCTTCCTTGGTATGAAGACAAAATAGAATTAGTTCCTAATAATTTTAAAATATCTTTAAATATAGCTAATAGAGTGTTTGCTAAATTAACTCAAAATAATTTAATAAATGAATACAATGAAGTCTTTGAAAGTCAACTGAAATAAAATAATTGAAAAAGTAAATATAAATTTTAATGATTCTTCAGATATTTGTAAATATAAATTCATTCCTCATCGCCCTATAATAAGGCAATCAGAACAAGTAACTACTAAAATAAGACCAGTTTTTAATTGTTCCCTTAAAAGTAATAAAACTCTTCCATCTTTGAATGAAGCAGCTTACAGTGGTTATGACCTCATGAATTCACTTTTAAAACTACTACTTGTGTTCAGAACGAATCGTACTGTTGTGATGAGTGACGTAAAGCAGGCGTTTTTGATGATAAGGTTAAAAGATAAAGTGGACATGAATAGGTTCACTTTCTTGTGGTTTAACAATGGGAAACTAGAAGCTTATAGGTACCTTACATTAATATTTGGGTTTACATCTTCCCCATTTATACTGCATTATATAATGAAATATCATGCTTCTAAGTATCCACATGATAGATGTACTGAAATATTATCCTCAGGCTTCTATGTGGATAATTTAATATTTACAAGCATGCAAGCATGCAAGAAGAAAGTGAGATAGTAAGTATATATCATCAATGTAAGAAACGAATGGAAGAAGGTGGGTTTATCTTGAGATCTTGGAATAGCAACTCGGATGCTTTGCGTGTTAAGTTCAAGGAAGAAAACTCCTTTGTAGAGCATTCTAGTTGTTGTGAAAAGATCTTGGGATATAGTTTCAATGTAGTGACTGACTGTATGCATATCAATAAAGTAGAATATCTGGAGAGTATTTCGACCAAGCGTCAATTGTTGTCTGAGATTTCCAAGCTTTTCGATCCTCTTAACTTTGCTCTTCCTATTTTGGTTAGGGGTAAATTGTTGATGAGACAAGTGTGGCAGCATAATTTGGCTTGGGATGAAAGAGTGCCTGAAGAGTTACTGAAAGAGTGGTATAAACTGCGCAATAACTGTGAACACCTGGATACGATTGCAATACCTAGGAGGGCTCTTTCTGAAGGGAATAAGTATGGCTTGCATCTTTTTTGTGACAGTTCTGATAGTGTTTATGGATTTGTATGTTATGGAGTGGATAATGATAATAAAAGCTCCTTTATATTTGCTAAAGCCAAGGTAGCTCCTGCCAATAGGCCTAGGGAGTTAAGTATCCCTTCCCTGGAGCTGATGGGGGTTATTTTGGCCTTGAAATGCTTACCTAATATTTTGGAAGCATATAGTAACATTTATTTTGAATTCATTAATATATTGCTGTGGATTCACAAGTAGTTTTGAGCTGGTTATTAACCAGACAAACCAAAGTAAAATCTAAGTTTTTAAAAAATAGAATAAATGAAATGGATGGGTTAATCACTTCCATCAGTAACAAGTACAAAGTAAATGTTTATTATAAATATGTAAATACAGCAGAAAATCCTGGTGATTTTTTAACTAGGGTTTAACTTTGAAAAAGTTTAAAGAAATTTTTGCTTTGTGGTATCATGGTCCTGTTGGGATAACCCAATGATTTAGACAACCCCAACAAAAAACCAAATGCCCCAGTATCGCTATGTTGAGTGGCCACAGAAGCTGGCTACCCTATAATGGTAAATGTAAAAGATTAGAAGTTACATTGTAGCAGATTTTAGATTAAGTAATATGGCCGCTATAGAAAAGTTCTTAAGAATCACGGCCTGGATTTTTTAAATGGCTAGTAAAATTAAAAGTAAATGTAGGATTACCAGCAAAGTCTGTAAGATATTGGCTTAAAATAAATCAAATTCAATCCTTTCATAATTGAAATTATATTTTTAAACATTATAAACAGAAAGTTAAAGTAACTTCCTTGAAAGATTCAGATATTCCTCCCTTAGTTTTGAATTAAATCTTTTCCTTGATGAAAAAGGCTATTTAAGAAGTAAGGCAGGATTAATAAGGCTCTTTATTAGTTATGAACAAGCTAAATCCTATTTTAATGTAGAAATCATGCTTTACTCTGCTATGTATAAATATGCCATGAACAAAGTAAAGCACCTTGGCAATGTACTACTCTAAATTAATCAGAAATCAAGTGTGTGGAACCTAAGGGTAGAGCGCCAGTAAGATCTGTGTTATTAGAACCCTTAAAAGTACTTACTACAAAGCTCTTTCTTACAGATATCACAATAACTCACTACCTAGATGTGCACATTTGAATCTCATAAAACTTACCAACACACAGGATTGATTTTCACACTCTCAATATATGTCAAAACAAACACCGTCAAAGTTAGAGAAAAATGTATATCTTAAATTCACTTGCCTAAACATCAGAGGCTGTTACACTTAGAACTGGTACCTCATGAACACATCTGATTTCTTTTAGCATTTGTGTTCAAAAAGCGTTCTGTAATAAAGTTAGTATACCATCGTAATATATAGTGACAATGCATTATATTTTAATAAAGGGCGTGTAAAATAATAGAAGAGTCTTTTTGTACCGATGCTTTCAAGGAGGAGTTTGATAAAAATCAAATCAAACATGTAAAAATTAACCTTTTTTCTCCATGGCAAGGTAGCCATTGGAAGGTTAATAAAGGTTATGAAACAGTGTCTGTATAAAACGGGGGAGCTGTTGGAAAGAGTAAAGTAACCTTTTTTGAGCTTACCACTCTGTCTGACATAGAAAATGCCATCAATTCAGGACCCTAACCTATAGATCTGCGATACCTCTGAGTTGGAGGCAATAAACGCCCAATTGTTTTTGAAAAGTAATGTACAACAGTATTTAATATTTAAAGAGTTTTTGATACAATAGAATATCAAATGGGCAGTGCACCAAACAAGGAGGTACTGGATTTTACCCTCTAAAGCAAAATGAACCTCTATGAAGAGTTCAGGACGTTTGTGGCATGGAGGAGATCTCCTAAAGTCTCGGAGCGGTCTAGACACTGTGTTTCAGGGTATTTGGAAGATAAAGTAAAGGTGGGAGATGTGGTTCTTATAAAGGACAGCAATAAACCACGTCCATTTTGGAAGTTGGGCAGAGTGTTGGATGTAATAATAGGTCATGATAATAACATCAGATCAGTGAAATTAAAAACCGGTTCTGGTGAAGTAGGGTTACATTCCATCAGTAACCTTTACCCCCTCGAATTAAATACAGGAGGTTTTGTTAATAATGTAACATCTGTACAGGATGACAACAGCAACAGACCTGGTTCTTCTAATAATAATAATAATAATAGTAATAATAATAATAATAATAATGCCAAATCTACATTAATAAGACCTCAGAGAAAAGCTGCCCTTAAACAAAGGCAGTTTATGAGAGATAACCTTGCAGACCTCTAGTAATAATAAAGTAAAATTTGGAATTACGGTAATTTTAAGTTAGATTTAGGGTGTTAGGGTAATTTTAGTTAGAATTAAGGTTGTTTTTAAATAAAAAAGAAAAGTAAAAAAAAAAATTATATCTTTTAAAATTTAGAAGGAAGCGCAGGCACACAGTTAAGTTAATTTAAAGTAAAGTAAAAATGAAAGGTATTGTATTGCTTCTAATTTATGAAGCAATCCTCTGCCCGGAATGTATGAAAAATTTATTATAAAATGGTCAAAATATGACGTCATTGAAAATTTTGTGCCCACAGTATTAAATAACAGTAAAATGAGTCATCAATAAAGACTTAAATATTACAGTAAAAATTCCTCCGCCACTGGTGACGTAACTAGATCGCGGTCAGTAAGGATCAACAATATAGAATATTCATTAGTATTCCGTCAGTAATTACTTTGTGAGCACGTCTAATATTAGTGTTCCTTAACAGTACAATAAGTTGTGGTTCATTTTAATTAATAAGTTTGTATGCAGTATTGTGCAACTTATTATATTTAATGTTTATACGATCATGGCTAAGAAAAACCTGTAAGTTAAACTTTATAACTGTCATTAGTAAAGTTAATTATTTTAAGTTACTCTAAAGAATAAAGTTGTTCTTAAAATTGAAAAGAAGCATTTTCAAAGTTGAATTCTCCTGTTTGCCTTTAATAACAATTAAAAAGACTCATTGTTAATAAAAGTGCTTAAATGTTCTTAAACGTTCTTAAATCATCTCCAAAGACAAGGGGGTACCTCCGTGAAGCTAATCAGGAAAGTATTTATTTGATTATTTCTACATCAGCAACAGAACATTTAAGGTAAATATAAATTTATAATGTTTTTGATTAAGATTAGTTCCAAAAAACTAATTAATAGGCCGGTGGCGAAATGAGCCGCTTCAATCAAAAAAGTGAAAGAAACTTTTTTGATAATATATATATTATTTACCATCTCCCATGTATTGCTTTCGCCCTGATAGTTGGACCATCATTTCTTCCTTCTGGCCCCAAAACTCTTGATCCACAGCACTCTGGAAAAATATTTTTTGGCGCAATGGTTTCCGATACTAGTCCTTGAGTTATATACTCAGGTAGGGTTTCACTCTTTCAGTGGAACTAGCATCTTCTTTCGTATGGCCTCGAAACTCGTTCTCCCAGAGCTCTCCAGAAGATCGTGTTTTTAGGCGCATGAGATTCCAATGCTATTCCAGGAGCTCTGCAACCAAAAAAGTAAAGTACCCGGTTGTTAGCCTTGTCGCCCTAGAACTGTGCGAAGAACGAAGGGCTTCATATGTTCCGACTGTCTTGAATATCCATTCTTCTTATATATATATATATATATATATATATAATATATTATATATATATATATATATATATAATATATAGTATATAATATATATATATATAAAAAGGAGAAAAAACAAAAAAATCCACATAGGAAAAATAAAACAAAATAAAATTACAAAAATTCCAAAGATTCATTCTTTCTTATATATATATAATATATACTATTATATATATATACTATATTATATATTATATATTATAATATATTATATAATAATAGTATATATATATATATATATATATAATATAGATATATATATATATATATTATAATATATATATATATATTATATTATTATATATATATAATATATATATTATATTATAATATATTATATATATATATATATATATAATATATATATATATAATATATATAATATTATATATATTTATATGAAACAGGAGAAAAACACGTAATCTATATAAACTACATACCACAGGAAATATGTATATATATATGATAAAATGAAAAAAATAAAAATTACAAAGATTTCAAAAACAGATAAAATTATGATAATAGTGTCTTTTCCAAGTGACAATTTTAAAAAATAACGAACCTAATTTGATTTAATGCTGTTTCTAGGTCCCCTACTACTACTAAAAAATTTCTACAAAGTAAAAAAATTGTGATTTAGAATTTAAAAATGTTGGTGTATATAAAGTTCCTTGTAAAGATTTTAGTTCCTTATATATTGGAGAAACTTCTGATTTGAAAAGAAGTCAATACCAACATTCTTACTCTCTAAAAAAAATTTACCATAACTCATCCCTGCAAAATCATAGAGAAGAGAAGGAACTCAGGATCGATATTTCAAATATAGAACTGAAATCTCTCATGATAGGCACTCACAAAAGACAATTATTAGACATCTTTTTTAATTGAGAATGTAATAATTTAATGGTTTTAAATGGTCAATGCTCTTGATGATTTACCAATTTTGTTCATAAAATTTTTCAAAAATCTTATTTTATGAAACATCTAAATAACATCACTTAAGCAACTAACCTGTTTTAACATACTATTTTGTCTTTAATTTTAATTAACATTAGTTATGAGCCTCAGTGAGAAGAGGCGGTATGTCCTCTCGAAAGTCTAGTTCGTGTTTTTTGTAATTTTTAATTTGTTTTATTTCATGAGGAGTTTTATAATATTATATATAATATATATATATATTATTATATATATATATATATATATATATATATATATATTATTATATATATATATATACAGATATATATATAATATATATATATATATAATAATATGAATGACGATAGTAAAGCGTGTGTAAGAATAGATGGAGTTGAAAGTGATTGGTTTAATATTAATAACGGAGTGAGGTGGGGATGTGTTATGTCTCCTTGGTTATTCAATTTGTGTATGGATGGAGTTATGAAAGAATTAGAAGTGGGGTCGGCAGGGAAGGGTGTAAGGATAATGAACAATGGAAGAGAGTGGAGGGTGCCCTACCTATTATATGCAGATGATTTGGTTTTGTGTGCGAATCTGAAGAGAGCTTGAGAGGATTGGTAGAGGGATTTGGCAGGGTGTGTAAAGGGAGGGGTTTGAAAGTAAACGTAGTTAAGAATAAGATTATGATTGTGAGTGAGGACATTCCTCGATGTAAAGTTATTTTGGATGGCGAGCAACTGGAACAAGCGTTTGAATTTAAATATATGATATATGTTAGATGAAAAGGGAACGGAAGATGCAGAGTGTTGTATGAAATTTGTGAATGGTAGGAAGGTGGCTAGTGCAATTAAATCCTTGGTGGATGTTAAGGGACTAATTCTTGAGTGCGCTAGGGTCTTGCATGAGGGTATGTTGTTACCTGTGTTAATGTATAGTAGTGAAACTTTGGTCTGGAATAAGAGGTATAGATCTAAAGTACAATGTGTTCAGATGGACAATCTTAGAGGCGTGTTAGTTGTGGGAAGAATTGATAAAATGAGAAATGAACGCATGAAGAAGTTGTGTGGTGTTAAGAAAGGAGTAAATGAGAAAATAAATGAAAGTACATTGTGATGGTTTGGTCATTTGGAAATGATGGATGATAGTCGGTTGGTTAAGCGGATATATAGTGGATAGTGTATTGGAAATCGACCGATTAGACTAAAGAAGAAGTAAATTGAGTCAGTAAAGAAATGCCTGAAGGAGTGGAATATAAGTTTGGCAGAGGCGAGAAGAAAGGTACATAATAGAAGTGAATGGGGGGATTTATGAGGGGGTATGGCATGAACTTCACATTGACGAGATGCCTAGTGAGGTCCGTTATAGTCCGGTGAAGCCCTAGGGTGGATTTTTCTGACTGCGGCGAGTTCTCACTAAAGGGTATAAAGGGGATGGTATGGCTGGACTTTCTTTTCTACTTGCGTCATATTCTTCTACTACTTTTCTGTTTCCAGTGCATGTGACGCACTTTACCCCCAGTCTGGAGAAAGAAGGTGGGTGATGATGATGATAATGATGATGATGATGATAATTAAAGAAGTAAACATGAAGAATCGAACCTATGCTAGAAGTGACGCCAGCTTTCTCGGTTGGTTCGTCTAGCTTCCAGCATTGTATTAATATTGAGGTAGATGGCCCGAGTCTGGGTTCGATACCTACATAATCGATGCTGCTGAATTGATTCCCGTGGTTTATAACGGAATTGAATCACTCCTAGTATGAGTTAGTACCCCTCTTCCCTTTTCTAGTGCACTTCTAGCATGACATATCCTACCGGGTTTTGTGTCGGTTAGTATGTTTTGAGGTATGCCGAGTTGATTTCCGAGGTGTTTGAGGGAATCGGAGCATGCGCTGAGGGGCTAGTGCGGTGCGTAGCAACGCTTTAACACCTCGAGCCAATTTTTTTATTTTTAAGGTATATGTCCCGAGCATAGAATCCACCCGTATGTTTAAAGGGTCTGCGAATCGATTTCCGGCATAACCGAGTGGACCGGAGCAGCCCTTAAGGCATTTGACACCAGTATTGAGGTGCTCATGTATATTTTTTGGTTTTTAAAGATTTTCTACTTAAGGTATACATTTCAAACTTGTCACCGTGGTTGGTGAAGGTGCTGCCCCTGGCCCTGAGGTTTCACGCTGCCACGTCAAGGAGGGAGGGTTGAGCCTCCAAAACCAGCGAAATGACTTAGAGTTGAAATTTGGTGCAGTGAGTGGAGGAGAACGAATGAAATAGTGAGTTTTAATTAAGTGCCGGAGCACATGAACCGGTGCCGGTGCCGGAGCATATTTCTGGAGTCATATTCGAGTACAAAAGACACACGGCTATAGCATATAACCTACAACCCTAACTCAATAATATATAATATACTATAGCTAGTGAATGATACATATATATATATATAAACACCATATATATATATATATACTCATATATATAATAATACAACCGACACCCTAACCCATAATTTTTTTTCATAGACAATATATAATCAAATATATATATATACTATACATATATATATATATATATAGTATCATTATATATAAACCAACATATCATACAACTCTGGCCTTTAACTTAAAATACATAAATATCAAAATATATTATATATATATAAACAAACCTTTTTTTCATTGTAATAACGCATAACTATCATATAAAACTACTTATATATATACATAAAATTTACTAATATAACAACATACCCATATATATATATATATATATGTGGTGTGTGTGTGTGTGTGTTTTTTTTTAATTGTGTAGAACTCATTTTTGAGGGTTTCAACAACTCCAAATATGTTTAAGGACCTTGAGTTTGAACCCTCGTGAGAAGGAAAAGCACAGAGTGCATGACAGGAAGAAGAAGGAAGAGGAAGAAAATAGAAGAAGGAATAAAGAAGAAGTCTCATATGACGGAGCAAATGAAAGCCTGGAGCATTGAGCAGAGTCGAAACCCGGTGCTAGAGTAGAGTCAGAAGAAAAACACAGATTGCGTTGGCCGAGGAAGATGGAAGAAAGAAATAAAAGAAGTCTCATATGACGAGCAAATAAGTACATTGAAAGATTAGGATCGAGAGTAACGATACCGGGTGTGGAGCCGTGCGGGTGCCGAGTATAGGAAACATGTACCTTGCACATTCGATAATAGTATCGTACTGCAAAATAATCGTTTCGACAGTGACGAATAGAACACGTAATAACAGATCTCAATTCCTCTCAAAAGGTGCGTTGAGGACCACATGGTAAGGGGCACCTCGCTGAAAAGATAGAATCGCACAACCATGATAGGAATGCAAGAATCGACGAATGCCAGAAATAGCAAGAAAGGGTGATGCGTGATGATTTCCAGAAGAATCAGAAATGGTAGGGTCCCATTGCAAGCATAGGGCAAAGCCAACCTCAACGGACAGATAGGTTCCCTTTTAAAATGAAACTCTCTATAAAAGGCAAACGCCACGCTAATCTCATGAAATACATAGACGTAAGCCGTCAAAACAGTCCTAATGTCTTCCACAACACTCACAGATATATAATCCACTTTAGCACACAACGAGAAAACTTAAACGTGAACAACTACCTTGGTCAGATGGAACAGATCTAGCAGCATCACACAAAAATTGTGAGACATAAAAATATGACACCTCAGATCACTATAAAATGACTACAAATATAAAGAATGTGACAACTAATAACATAGGCCGATCTCACATGACCACATCCTCATTTCGATATCAACAATGGCACCAATACACAACAGACACGTTAACCAAACCAGCAAAAATAGAGATATAGAAAGACGTCCTCATGCACCAACCCACTTCTAATAATACATACAAAGTTCAGCTCATCACCTCATATCGTC
The DNA here is from genome assembly GCA_015478945.1 of Trachelipus rathkii. Lineage (NCBI taxonomy): Eukaryota > Metazoa > Arthropoda > Malacostraca > Isopoda > Trachelipodidae > Trachelipus > Trachelipus rathkii. Next base: position 9,113 of record JABUQX010100602.1, on the reverse strand, counting down.
ATCAATTACATACACCGCGCACACATGCCTCCAAGCCTCAAAACACTACAGCCAATACCAATGTAACACTAAACACACCTAATAACAACATTCAATCACGAATCTAAGTCACCCTCATATAGCATTGCATCGAATCCCCTGAGTATCTCAATATCTTCTTCCAATCTAAAAAATAATTAGTTCTACTCAATGCACATACAAGATATATACCTATTATTTACTCGAACAACCTAGCTCTTTAATCTATAACGCAAACAAACAACTATCCTCTAACTTATTTTGTTAAAAAAGTCTGTACACAACATATTTGTTTTAATTATAACATTTTCTCAAGCGCAAATCTAATAAAAACATCTGATAACTAACGGAACCCATAAAAGCCAGACAAATAGACTACACACCAGTAGATCGGTAAGCGACAAAACCTCTAAACACCCAGCTATATACCCTGACGCAAAATTCCCAGCAACCTGCTCTATTAACTTCCATATACGGTCCTTCACCGTAGCTCCATATTTACTGCTTTACGTCCAAGTTTTTGGGCATAAGAACATCTTCACAGCACCTCAACAGGTAAGATAACCTTCTCAATGCGTTCACACAAATGACAATATTAACATATTATATAAAAAAACTGTTATGAATAATATATATCTTGATCCAATATACTTCTAATATTTATAACAACAAATACCGAACATTACAAACCACATTATTATCTTTTCATTCAATGTTTACTAAAATATTTAAAAGTTTTTAAATTTCTTATTAATACATAAACTTATGCTCTAGCAACAACCCTATGTTGCACAAATATTAACAAAACTTAGAGAGAGAACTAGTGGTACGCTCTTAGTCATACACAATATCGTTAGAATGTGCACAAAAGATGAATCTCAATACAAATTTAGCTGACACTGATCAAGTATTATCGCACTTCAGCTCAACGTTAACAATCATTACCTTACTGGTTTTTACTAATCTTTCACTTATTCTATCATAATTGATTTATAACACAAATACCAACTTTATTCACCTTCACCCTAATTATCATTACTACCACCATTCAGCAAACCAGAAAGCGCACCATCAACAACCCCCAACACAACAACCAAAACGCCACCAAAACCGTTCGAACACACAATACAAAAAAAGGCACTTTTTGTGCGATTCCTACAAATATAATTTTTGTCTTTTAGCGTATCTAACATACTTCTCACGTTCGATACTACCATCTAATTCAACATACCAAACCAATTCTAAGACCGCTATATATATGTAACATAGTTAGCCATTCATACTTAGCCAAAAAAACCTTTAACCACTATCTATCTACTATCACTATCCAAAAACACCAATATCCTAATCACACAAATCAGTCGTTACTAATCAAATTAGCATAAGTTTCATATAATATTTACACATACCACTTAGAAGAATTTAAACAGAAGCCTAACATAAATAATTTCGCAAACTGAACACCTAAGTGATAGCATACAGGATCTATACCATCCTAATACAAAACACAAGCGAATGCCAAAAACTCGTCCATAACAGTACTCGAATACCCAAGCCCACTGATTAGATAAAAATTCCCTACATCACGAAAACATCGCTACTCACCATATAATATCCAAAATAAAAACCACACTACACAGACCCATAGTCTAGCATGGAAAAGTAACTTAAGTATGTAAACCTGTTACTCGTCATAAACCCATCAAGCCCGTAACAACCGACATATCTCATACAGAGTATCTTTAACAGAACATGCTATAGCCTACCATAGATACTAACATTAGAGAAACTATGGAAAAAGGACACATTAAATTTGACCATTCCTATAAACATTCCATCGATATCCCGATCCCACTACCCAAGTGCGTAACTAACAAAACTCTACCCTACAACCTACTTTTTTTTTTTAACTCCCACCATCAGCAAGCTGACAGCCGTAAGCTATTAGCTAAACAAACCCCACTTAATAAAATAATCAACCCTAACAAAGAATACCACAGATATATGACTATGCGAGAATTAATGCTACTTATATTAAATGCCATGCATAGTGCACAAGACAATCCAGCGCATCCACAATCTCAAACGGTATGCAACATAAACACACTGATAATTAACAAACAATGTCGTCAAAAGAAACCACTACCCGAAATCTAAACACTAACAGTTCACAAAAACTTAAACCTAAAGCTGCATTTCTAACAAATTATCACCAGCTAACGCAGTATTATCTATACAAAACCTTATCATTTCTAATAAAGCAATACCGTACACAACAACCTAACAAGATCTAACACCGTGAAGCTACCGAATAAATTCATAAATTAACAATTCTATCCAAAACCTTTTAATGTACGATATTTATTTACATTTACTTTTTCATGAAACTTCTTTAACTTAAATAAAGTTACGTACCCATGTCAAAGTAGTACAATAACTTTGAAACATTTCCTTCACAAGCATGTCTCAGAACATCGATTGCAGACTAACATACCTTAAAAACAATACTAGGGTAAGTTGAACTTACTAGGCACCGCGTAGTTACTTAAACCATATATTCGGTATCGTACTAAACTAGTTATATAACTGGTTATTCCCTCAAGAAGAGGCTTGCACACCCCCAACAAACTATCCATACCTACCGCAATACTACGGTTACCCAACTGTGTTACCAAGCGTCTTCTCCTTGGCTTCTCTTCGTGCAACGAGGTATTCTGTAAGATACTTTATTACAATAGTGAAAATATAATTTAGAAACTAGCAATGTTTTAACATCTTGTAAAACTACATTCATATCCTAAACTAAGAGCATTTATGCGCAAACAACGAAGCTAGCTACCTAAAAAACGAAAACAACTAACATCACCATATTTAACAAGCCAAGAGCAGTAACTATCCCAATATACCTACAAAGCTTAACCTATCCTTACTTGTCAGTCATATTAAGTCTAATTTTCACACCTAGAATAGCAGTATTTATCAGAACTTAGAAAATATTTACATATAATACTAACACTAAATATGACAGATGCCGACGAATAAACAGTGACACCATTAGCAAAGTTAACCTGTAAGTCTACGACAAATAAGTTCGCCCATTACCCAGCAAATACTCAACCTATCCTTGCCTTCATCATATCTGAAACCATATCAATGTTAATTAGCATTAACATTGTAAGTATTTACAAAACATACAACAAAAATTTAGCATTAATCTACCTAGATCAATGCTAATTTAGCATTAGCATTAGCATTGTAATATTTAGTAAACACACAACAAAAATTTAGCATCAATCTAACCTAACTATCACACACCGCTAATAAAAGCTAACGTAAACAAAGTTTAGCGTCACTAAAGCTAAACATAACATAACTGAAACTAAGAACTTAGCGAGTCATAGCATACCTTACTATGAATAGACTGCTTTCATTAACAATGTTCTCTGTTTAATAAAGGAAAGTAACTAGCATTGCCTATAAAATTTAACATATCCCTCATTTTCTACCAATCCTGTAACATATCAATGCTAATTTAGCATACTATAAGTGATTCAAATCCTATTTAAGTATCAATATGGCTTTAATATTACATTAAATAAGTTCTTTTGAACGATGACAACGTAGATTTATTCTTTTAATGTTTATAACATAAAATTAATATATCTAACACGCCTTACATATGAATAAAATTGCTATCATTAACAAAATTTAATTCATAATACAGACAAGTAGCTAACATCACATTTCCAAAACTTAACCTAGTCACGCTTTTTCCAACATATCTTTAACATTACAATGTTATTTTGCAGCATCATAGTAACTTTTAGCAAAACTTAACAAAAAAATATATTTCTTTACAAATTAAATAAAGTTTTTCAAAGGTCATATCGAGCAATTAAGGTTTCAGCCCTTCAGGCGGTGTCCTAACCCATCTTCTCTCAGGAATTTTAAATTTTATTAAAGAAATTTGAAAAACCTTATTTAATTTGTAAAGAAAAATATATTTTTTGTCTCACTACTATACATTAACACAGGTAACAACATACCCTCATGTAAGACCATAGCGCACTCAAGCCTTATTCCTTTCACATCCACGAACGATTTAATTGCACCAGCCACATTCCTGCCATTCACAACTTTCCTACTACACTCTGCATCATCCTTTCCCTTTTCATCCAACATATTCCTAAATATTTAAACTAGACACTTGTTTCAGCTGCTCACCATATAACATAAATTCACACCGAGGATTGTCCTTACTCACAACCATAACCTTATCTTTTCTACGTTTTCTTTCAAACTCCTCCTTTTACACAACCTGTCAAATCTTTCAATCAATGCTCTCAAACTCTCTTCAGATTCACCACACAAAACCAAATCATCCGCATATAATAGGTAGGGCACCCTCCACTTTCTTTCATTCTCCATCATTCTAACACAATCTCCTGCCACACCCCACCTCTAATTCTTTCATAACCTCATCCATTTACAAATTGAATAACCACGGAAACATGACACATTCCTGCCTTACTCCGCTATTAAAATTAAACCAATAACTTTCGACACTATTTATTCTCACACAGGCTTCACTATATTCATACATATTTTTGATTACATTTAGATGCTTACCACCAACACCTTATATCACTAACACGCACCATAGAGCTTCCCTATTAATCCTGTCATACTGTTGTTGCAAAACCATAAAACCTAAATACAATTTATTCTTCTTCTCCTTCATTTTCTCAATCATTTGTTTCAATGTAAAGATCTGATCCACACATCTTCTACCACTCCTAAAATCACCTTGTTCTTCAACGATCAGTCCTTTAGTCACTCGATGCACTCTATCGACCAAAATACCATCAATATCTTTCCAACAACACTCACTAAACTAATTCCCTTATGATTCCTACAGTTCCTCTTATCACCCTTACCCTTTTATAAGGATACTATTACTGTTCTCCTCCAATCCCTCGCAACTATACCCTCCATAAACGCATTGTTACAAAATTTCCAAATCCAATCAATCATCATCTCGTCTCCATTCTTGGTCATTTCACCATTCTTTCATCTATACTTGCAGATTTACCATTCTTTAACTTTCTCACTCTACCCATTAGCTCTTCCTTACAAATGACCTCATCCCCAAAATACATATTCCTTCTTGCCATATCAAACTAACACACATTCACCATCACTTCCTCATTACTGCCAATGTTATCCAGATTTTCGAAGTGTTCCTTCAACACTCCTCTTACATCCGTTTCATCAATTACGAAAGAACCATCCCTATTCATTATTCTTAGTAAATTTCCCTTATTCTCATTCTTAACTTTTCGCGCTTCCTTCCAGAAAAGCTTCCTATTCCCTTCCCTTATAAGTCCCCGTTCTTCCTCCTTCCAAACTGATCATTTAACTACTTTTTTCCTCAACGTATGCACCTTTCAGTATTTTTTTCTTTCCTCTTTATATAATTCCAAACATCTTTCTTTTGAAACTTCATAACTGACTTTTAATACATTCAATCACGTTTCTGTTTTACTTTTAACTGATTGCATCACATCTTCATTCCACCACATACTGTTGATATTATTACATCCTACTTAAGCACATAAACATACTTCCTTTGCACTGCTAACAACTGCTTCCTTCATTTGCATCCAGATTTGTTCAGTTTCAACTTGTTTTCACATTTCAACTGATTTATTTGCAAGCGCTCTTAAATACTTATCCTTATTACGTTTTTCACTTACCTTCTAACTCTTAATTCTACCCACTTCCCTCTCTCCAGTTCCAAGACCCACTATGACTTAATTTTACATAAAACCACATAATGATCCGATAATCTCATTCCTAAACCTCTCAACGACTTAACATCCAAGACATACTTCAAGATCTCCCTCTTCACTAACACAAAATCAATCACACTTTCACTTCGATACCATCTCTATTTACACCAACTCTAGTATATTTATGAATACTCTTGTGTTTAAAGAAAGTATTACTTACACACATACTACTCTCATCACAGAAATCATCACCTTCCTATCATTCAAATTTTCCCCCGACACCCCAAAACCACCTGTTATACCATCCCTTTTTGATCACCTATTCTTTCATTTAGGTCACCTAACACAATCAATTTGAAGCTCCTACTCGCCCCATTCAAAATATCATTCAGATTATCCGAGAAAATCGCATTTTCTTCAACATAACCATAAGATGGACCATATGTCACAACCACACATACCTTGCCCTTTTCAAACTTAAATTTAACCATTAGAATTCTAGAACTCACACACACAAAATCTACCATAGCTCAGTACCACAAGTCACTCACCAGAAATGTAACTCATTCTCTCCCCCTCTCATTCCTTTCAACACAAGTACACACACATTTCACACCACACCACTCATTTTCACCGTTTCCTTTCATCTTTGTTTCAGTCACAGCGAGCAAATCAAATTTGCCTTTTCTAAAAAATCCATCACCTCTCTCCTCTTCTCCTCAACATTAATTCCTCTGAAAATTCATGTATCCATACGATTCATACATTTTCGCCGAAAGATAGAAGGTCGTTTACGGAGATCGCGACCTTCTCCGAGGCATACATTACCATTTCTGGTAAAAGATAAGTGGTAGTGGGCAACCAACCCAAACGCCACCGTCCCTTAGTAGCCTTCTACGACACGCAGTACATACGATGTAGGCAATTCTTTCTCTAACACACATAGGGATATAAGGAGTTGGGATGTCTGTAAGATGCTGTCTAGAATAGCATTGTGGATATATGTATTTGTATATGATTTGAGAATAAAAGGTGGTGTCTAAGATATTTTCTGGAGGGTGAGGGTAAAGAATATGAAACGCAAAAGTGAAAAGGGCAACATTAACACTGGAAATACGCCAAATGCAAAATGGGAGGTAATTCCATCGCTTCGAGTATGCTTATACTATACAGACACATACACACAGACATATATATATATATATATATATATATATATATCCCCTATATCCCTTCAATATATATATATATATATATATAGTATTTATATATATTTTTTTATATATATGTAATATTATATATATATTATATATATATAATATATACTATATATATATATATATAATTATATATATATATATAATATATATATATATAATAATATACTAAGATAAATATTATTTTGATATATATATATATATATAATACAATATATATATATATATATAATATATATATAATATATATATATAAGCCCCTTACTCCCTTCCAACCTTAAGGGTGTGTGGGGTCCCGAATTGTATAAGTAAATATTCTATCCTCCCTCACTTTCACCAGCAGGAGGAAGATTTTAAACACATTTTGTATAAACTTAACGTGAGAATATGTTCTTTGAATAAAATATCATAGTTAAGTGTAATAATTTTATGACCCTAAAGCAGTAAAGCAGTAAAACATTAGCACAAACCACACACCCTACCTACCCTCCCCTGTCATCTGTTGGTTAAGTGATTAAGATATCCTTTAATCATTTAATCAATAGATCACAGATGATAGGGGAGGGTAAGGTGTGTGTTTTGTGTTGCTACTTTGCTGCTTTAGGATAAATAAACCATTACACTTTACTATAATATTTTATTCACAGAACTTATTTTCATGTTATGCTTATAAAAATGATACCCAAAATATGACTTAAGGCAATAGATCATGGATGCGGGAGGGGTGGGGGGGTGGTTTGCTTTACTACTTTACTGACTTACTGCTTTGCTGCTATATGGTCATTAAACTAATACACTTTACTATGATATTTTATCCAAAGAACTTGTTTGCATACAAAATGTTTATGTTTATACAAAAATAATACCCAAAATATGACTTAAGGTCAATAGATCATGGATGGGTTTGAGGGGTGGGTGGTTTGCTTTATTGATTTACTGCTTTATTGCTCTAGGGTCATTGAAACGCATATATTTTTACGTTATAAACATAAAAAGAATAAAAATTTTAGTAAACACAAAATGTTTTAAGCAAATAAAAATAAAAAATAAATAAGTTTAAAAAATATATATACTTTTAAACAAATAAAATTAAAAGTAATTAAAATATTTTATATAAATAATATATATATATATAGATGTTTACCCATATGTCGCAATATATATATATATATATATATATATATATATATATATATATATATATATTAATTATAATAATATATATATATATATATATATATATAATATATATGTTATATATATTATATATATATATATATATAATACAATATATTCAAACAGAACAAACATATATATAATAATATATAGATAATCTATACATAATATATAATAAGTATAATAATTATATATATTTACATTCTTAAATGCCTGATTAAATGATTCTTAAGGATTTCTTATAAGAAAATTTATTACAATAAGTTAGCAAAAGCTTTTGACCACAAATCTTAGCCTTGCAAAGAGCATTGTTAATTGTTATTTGATAAGGCTAAGTACACTTTTTTACTGAAATCCAATAAGACGAGACAATACGAACACTTCATATCTCCTACTACCTACCACATCTCAAAACCTTTGTAAAAAATGTCCACCTAAATCTTTTCATATTTCTTCCTCCTACATACTTCCTTTCCAAAAAAATCTTCAATACTCATACTCACACTGATTCCATTACCTCCCAATGTGTCTATAAAATTCCCTGTCCCAACTGCAATAATTTATGCATTGGAGAAACACATAACTTTCCCCGACGCAATTATCAACACAGATAATAACCTTCTTCAAGATAACCCTAATTCTGCCCTTACCATTGACAGATCCGTACATAATCATAATATCAGCATTGACCACATGACACCTATTATTCACACTGAAAACTTACAACTTAAAAAAAACTCTCCGAATCTTTTTGCATAACCAATCCCACCAATTACCAATATAACAAAGAAAGAACGACTCACACATATATCGTTCATAAAAATAGCATTCTGCAAACCCGCCACCCTTTTTTCAAAAAACTGAAAACTAAACTGTAATTAATCTTATATTTATGATAATATTTTATTTT